>CANXME010002107.1:1507500-1592500 GCA_948144175.1 Closterium sp. NIES-65 | reverse complement strand
GAGGCAGAGAAGCAGTTCGTGCACGTGGGGGCCATGCCTCAGTACTTGGCTCGGCAGGAGATCAGGAGGGAGAGCGAGGCAGACGAGGTGAATGGCGGAGTGGAGGTGCTGGCAGGGAAATACAAGGACCCCAGTTTTGGCGTGTCGGTGTGGCGAGGAGGGATTGTGGAGCCCAACCTGCTAGCTGTGTACGCTGCTGTGTGGTACTACCTCAAGCACCAGTCAGGTGAGGGTTGCTACACTCAGGTGAGGTGGATGGCGGAGTGGAGGTGCTGGCAGGGAAATACAAGGACCCGAGCTTTGGCGTGTCCGTGTGGAGAGGAGGGATCGTGGATGGAGCCGAATCTCATGGCGGTGTTTGCTGCTGTGTGGTACTACCTCAAGCACCATTCCGGTGAGACTCGCATGTGAGTGTTGGTTGAATGAGGGGAGGAGGGGATGGGGGGAGGACGAGGGATGAGAGAGGCGAGCAACGGGGTGTGTGTGTGGTTAGGAGTAGCGGCAGGGGGTATGGAGGGAGAGAGCGAGGCGGACGAGGTGAATGGCGGAGTGGAGGTGCTGACAGGGAAATACAAGGACCCGAGTTTCGCCGTGTCTGTGTGGAGAGGTGGGATCGTGGAGCCGAACCTGATGGCGGTGTTTTCTGCTGTGTGGTACTATCTCATGCACCAGTCAGGTGAGAGCTGCCGGGTGAGCTTTGAACGGTGAGTTTGAATCTGAGAGTCTATCTTTCCGGCATTCCTGTGTGGAGCCGAGCCGAGCTGAGCCGAGCCGAACCTGTCGGCCGTGTTCGCTGCTGTGCGGACTACATGGAGCGATGATTATTGGGTGTTAAGGTGTTACTTTTATAATTATTGTATTCCTAATAGTACATTGAAGGGAGTGTGCAAACGTGTTGGCTGTGTTCGCTGCACGTGGTACTACCTCAAGTCACGTTTCCACTCCTTCCCCTTCACATTATCTCCCCTCCCTCCACCAGAGCCCCCGGCCGACATGGCCAAGTCAGTGCTGTATCTGGGCTGGGGAGGGTCCAACAGTGGCTGTCGGGACCCACATGTTGATAGCCAAATCATGCATTCACCCCTCACTCTTTCTCTGCTCTCTCCCCTCCCTCCGTCAGAGCCCCCATCGGACATGGCCAAGTCAGTGCTGTACCTGGGCTGGGGGGTGAGCAACAGTGGAGTGAGCAACAGTGGCTGTTAACGCAGACATGCTGATAGATAGCCCAGACACATTTCCACTCCTTCTCCTATATGTTCTCTCCCTTCCACCCACCAGAGCCCCCATCGGACATGGCCAAGTCAGTGCTGTACCTGGGCTGGGGGGTGAGCAACAGCGGCTGTCGGGACGTGGCCTCTCCCTTCTCCAATGTGCTGCCCGCCCTGCAAGCAGCGGCCGACACCGTTCGTCTGCTAGCGCAGGCGCGGCTGCAGCAGATGCCGACCAGCATAGAAGAGGACGAAGCGATCCTGAGGGAGCTGGAGCGGTGCAAGAGCGGCGGGAAGGCGGGGGAGAGGGAGAAGGAGGGGGTGAAGGGTGGGAAATTGGGCAAGGAAGGAAAGAAGAAGGTGGCGCAGAGCAAGCAGCAGCACAAGGAGAAGTTGACAAGCGTGGAGGAGGAAGTTTCTGCGAAGCGTCTTAGCCGGCACCGGCGCCGGCGTGCTGTTAGCGAGGGGAGGATCAGCGACGACTACAGTGATGATGACAACAGCGAGAGCGACAACAACGAGGAGGAGGAGGGGACGGATGCTGATTTCAAGAGCAGGAGCGAGGAAGAGGAGGCGATGGACTGCGACGCGTGGGAGAGAGAGCAGGCCAGCGGGGAGAGCGAGGAGGAAGGCAGCGGGTCGGAGAATGGGAACATCGGCGGCGGTAGTAACGGGGGTGCGAAGAGGATGACTGTGATGGGGGTGCGGTGTGGGTGTGAGGAGCTGAGGGCTGAGGCGGATGAGCGGATGGTGGCGGTGCGATTCCGGAAGGCCAAGAAGGCGGTGCTGAAAGAGGTGGTGGACCGGCTAAGAAAGGTGTGCCCCGCCTCCCCCACTGCTTTCCTCTGAAATGACTTTTAAGCCGGCTCAAAAGTCACTTCGTTTTGAGTCGACTCGGAAGGCTAACGTAAGAAGGCGGTGATGAAAGAGGTGGTGGACTGGCTAAAAAGGCCTGCCTGCCCTGCCTCCGCCACTGCTTTTCTCTGAAATCCAACTCCAGGGCCTCTTTTAATTCCACACCTGATCTCCTTGTGGTAATCCCTTCCTGGATTCCTCGTAGTACACCGCACCCTGTCATGGGGGGTCGCAGATAGCCGTCCACCTGTGGTCTTTGTTTTGCGCGGAGACTGTGCCAGCCAGCTGGCAGGCATGGGGGGGAGGAGCATCAGAGGGCACTGTGCGGCGAGCTGGCAGAGCCACTGTTTGTTGTCGCTGCCTTGTTTCACTTGTCTCTGATGCAGCTCACCATGCTTGGTCGTTTGGCCGCATTGCTACCACTAGATAGTGATACAGTAACCCAATTTGGAGCTGCTTTTTACATTGAACTTTCAATAAGTGTTTACAACAATCACCACACCAATACTTGTGTTTTGACAGCTGGAGCTGCCCGTATCCCGCTTTAGATACCACTGGAAACACCTGGAAACATAAAAATATGATCATTAGCAGGAGGCATACCAGTAACACAATGTCACGTTCCCTGTACTTCGACGAATCATCCCCACCAACCGATTTGCACACCACGCCTTCATCTTCCCGCTTTATGACACTACCCACAATGCTTGAGCTAAGCAAGGCTGCTTTTTCACCTCCCGAAATTAGGGCTTAGTCTATGGCATCGGGTCGCGTGACCTGCTCCACCAACTCCCTCACAATCAGCCGCTTCGGCGGGAACGATAGCCTCTGCTGCAGCTCAGGCATCCGCCACTGGCGCTGCGAATGCGGCAGCCCGACGCGCCGACGCGCCGCACTCGCAGGCCGACGCGCCGCACTGGCAGCGGAAGTTGTCACTGGACGGTGCGGTTGGCGCCTGAGTTAGTAATGCTACCGTAGTCGATGCTCAACTCTTCGCCTGGCGCGATGTCCCGCAAAGCCACCACCGTCACCAAGTCTTCTTCCATTCCACAGTTTGGGTCGCTCGAGTGGTTGATGAGTTCGGGCGTCTCGGGCCCACGCGTCGGATCTGGTTTCTGCCCGTTTAACGACTCAGATTCGTTTATTTGCAGCGAGAGCTGTCGCGTGCGTTCGTCGCCGACAACCTCGCCGGCAACCTTGCCGGCGAAAACGAGAACCCGTTCCCCGCGTCCAATGCTCGCCAATGCAAACAGCCCCTTGGAGCCGTCCGCGCCGCCCTTGTAGCGCGGAATTACGCGCGGATCGTACTACCCCGACTCGGCCATCTTCCGCTCGATATAGGCCGAGCAGTGGCCGGCGTTTCGCTGCTGCCAGTCGCGCGAGCGCCACTCGGAAAATTTGAGCGTGCCGCGGCAGCTCGCGGCGCCGCAGCGGCAGAGCAAACCGGCGTGCATGCTACCCTCTGTTTCCGTGGTGGCGTAGTCGTACGTGACTTGCTCGCCCGGTTGAATGTCGCGCAGGGCCACCATGCAACGTGGGTTGATGTACCACGAGTTGGGATCGCACGAGTGGTTGTAATAGAGGCTCGGGTCCTCGTCGGGGTCGGTTGTCGTGTCGTACACGTCGTCCTCGACCATGTACGAATATCGAATCATGAAATCGCGCTTCTCCTTATCGGGTACCGCCAATAAGTCATGAGCGTGGTAGTACACTCGCCGCTCTTCTTCCTCCAGGTCCCAATCGCAAACGATCTCGCCTTGTGCGATTAATCTGCTCGCAAACAGCCCGCGGCATTGGAAACCGTAGAGCTCGTGCTCTTGCACGACCATGTGCGGGTGGAGACCCATGCTGGAGGATCAGGAGCGAGTGGGGTAGTACTGGACGTGCAGTTTGATAACTGGGAATGCTCTGAGAGCTGATTTTCCTTGCTGAGAACTGTAATGTACATGCTCTGTATTATACAGTATCGCCGCTGAATCATGTGGAGGGTCGGCACGATGTTGCCGTGCAAGAATCTCGAGGACCCCATGGAACAGAAACAAGTCAGGCATCTCATCTAGAGGTGATGGAAACAGAAATTCCGCGGATTGTGCGGTGGTGAAAGTGAGAGACGGCAGCTATGGGTGTACACCTAACGCTCGCCAATTTCACGTCCTGCAACTGGTTTCGAGAAACACTCCTAACCAGATTTTGGCTTGTGCAATGAAAGTCCAGAATTTGAGGGCATGAATGGTTCCGTAACTCCCGTGATGCCATAAAACGACCTCATGCTACCACAGCGCATTGACCGTTTTTTTCATTGCTATCCACTCAATATATACTGAGCACCAAGCTCCAAGCTCATATATACTGGGTTGCACGTACCCTCTCTGAAATCGAATGCCTTAATAACAACCCACTAGTTCGGGTAAACCATGAATCATTGCCTAATGGTATAAAATTGGTGGTAGGGAATTTGGCGAGTTTTAGGTGTACATATCATGCAAGAAAAGTGGAGAGCGAGACATTGCCGATAAGATGTTAGGGGGACAGAAGCATGGCATATTTTTCCGCCTCATGTCGTTTTTCTAAATTGAACGGTGCGCATTGTAAAATTGTGAGACATTTGGGCTATAAATCAAGGCCGAATCTTTCAAGGCATGAATGGCAGATCACAGCAATTAAACCTGATGCGCATTAGACGTACGCAACATTCGCCTTATCAAAGTGTGTGAAACGCACATGCTTTTCCGCCCTACTCGAAAAAAAAAACCATCCCAAAAAATTAGCGTGGCGCATGCCACCTTTAGGGGCGGCGGTGAAGTGCAACGAGCAAATACATTTCGACATTTTCGTAGATTTTGCCATGGGAAAAATGGGACAATAATGAACCTAAAAGTTACAATCTCTAAATATCTTAAGATTTAGGGATGACATCTTTTGGTATGTATGGGCACTTGTGCAATTGTATATGTATTTTTTTTTTGCATTTTCGCCAAAATGTTCTTGTAGACGAGGGGCCATTGGCCGTGTTGGAATGCACGAGAAATATCTTACAATTGGGGACTGGCAAATTCAAGGGATTGGCTGAGCATCACCAGATTGGGTCTAGTAGCAATTAAAAATAAATAACGAAGAGACGGATGACAACGGGATAAACCGATTCATTAACAGCTGCAATAAGAAAAAAATGGCTTGTATTACACGTGCAATTGGTCGTGCTGAATTGCAAATGGGAAAGCAAAGTGAATGGGTAGAGCAAATTCGCGTGCATTTTCTTAGTATCATGTATACAACCAATTTTTACGTAGATGTGACGTTATCCTACCCATCAACTTTGATTTCAAGCGCGTAAAATTGCTACAGTTCCTTGGCAGTATTGAGATTTTGCTTTTAATCGTCCCTTACGGATAGGTGTTGTAAGCATAAATTACGACAATTCATTTTCGCTGAATATCTTACATAACCATTCTATAATGTTCATTGACCGTCCTGTTGCGTAGCGCACCACTTTCGATCACATTGGTGCGACATCCACTAGAACGTGGTTGATAGACCGCTCCTCGACGCGGTGCATTTCCACAAACATAGATTTCAGTGTTCCTGCATACGATCGTCAAAACACATGGTGACCACAATTCGCAGTGTAAGGTGCGATAGATGTGCGCGTCACACTACGGGTGGAAAAAAAAGTTGTGGTGAAACAACTGAATAAGTGCGGATCCAACATAAAATGCGCGTTTGAAAACATTGTGTGAGTTTCAAACAGTAAGAAGGTGTCTCAAATGTCTGAGTACACTGTGGAATCATAAAAGAGAGAAGAGGGGCTGCACTAGCAAGAATGGGGATACAAATAGGAAACCCTAGAAGGGTTGTACTCGCTATAGAGCACCCCACTACAGGCTAGAGCATAAGATAACATTCTGACACACCCCCATAGCCAAAGTGGGGTGTAATCAGCAGAGCAAGCAAAGCAGTACAAGCTCAGGGTGGATCACAATGTCACCACACATTCTGAGCACAAGTTCAAGAAGCAATAGTTTAAAGTTAACAATTATGAGCAAAGCTAGTGGTAGTCACAGCGGGCAAGTGAGGAGGAGGAGAAAGAGTGAGAGGAGAGGAGATAGGAGGCGACGGATGAAGCTGCAGACACACGGGCAACAGGAGGCACACTGGCACAGCGGCTACCGGAACAACGCTCCGGAATACTGGAGTAACTGGCCCCGCGGCTAAAGTAGCGGCAGACGAGCAACGGACCCACGGGCGGTTGGCACAGCTGGCTACGACTGGGCTACCGGACGAAGTCCCCGGAATACAGGTGCTGCTGGCGACACGACGGCAACCTCCATTCAGCTTCCCCAAACTATCCCACTCCCCCCTGGCACACACCCGCTGCTACACCGCTAGCTCCACTCCCCCTTCACCCCCCCCTTAGTACCACTCCACCGGCTCCAACACGTCCACCCCCCCTCAGCGGCAGCTGCAGCACTAGGAGACGGAGGAGGAGGAGGAGCAGGGAACGGTACAGAGTGAAGTCCCCCCCATACCCCTCACCCCCAAACCCTAATGCAGGAGAATGGGGAGTAGGAGGGGTGGGGCGCCAGTAGAAGCATGGGGGATAGCAGGGAGGGCAGGGGCAGCAAGGAACGGGCCCACAACGGGCCTGGTACAGTCGCCCGAGCCGCGCGCAGGCGGCCTGAGCCGCGCGCGGGCCTGGCGCCGCCTGTTCGGGCCGCGCGCGGGCCTGGCGCAGCCCGTACGGGCCGCGCGCAGGCGTGGCGCGGCCCGTACGGGCCGCGGACGGGTCTGGCGCGGCCCGTACGTGCCGCGCGCAGGCTGTACGGGCCGCGCGCAGGCCACGACGGGCGACGGGGGGCGACGCGGAGGTCCCCGTCGCCCGTCGCAGCGCCTCCCGGGAGCGGCGCGCGGCGTGACGGGGCAGTACGGCGGGAAGAGAACCGCCGCGCGCCTCGGGGCGCACGGCGGGCAGAAAATCGCCGCGCGCCTCGAGGCGCACGGCGGGAAGAAAAAACTGCCGCACGCCACGGGGCGTGCGGCTCAGAGAGTAGTGGTAGTGGTTGCAGCGGAAGCAAGGAGGTGGTAAGCCTACCCACAGGATCGATCCAAGGGGATCGACCTGCTCTGATAGCATGTGAAATCATAGAAGAGAGAAGAGGGGCTGCACTAGCAAGAATGGGGATACAAATAGGAAACTCTAGAAGGGTTGTACTCGCTATAGAGCACCCCCCTACAGGCTAGAGCATAAGATAACATTCTGACATACACGTGGGTCCGGCTCGGATCTGGAGGACCAGCTCAAGAACCAGCACGTGAACCAACAACAGACTGGGACCAGGATGTGGGGTTTGTAATCCCGTTATAGTGTTCAAATAGCACCACAACGGTACCATTCATTTGGTCTCTAAACAAGTCCCTGCCTGGTCCGTAAACAGTAGAATGTCAAGCATTTGTATAACGAGACGGATACCCAGAGATTACGAGGATATTGGAATGAACCGGAATGCAATAGACTACCGTATTGAAACTCGTACTTAGCAATCCAATTGAGAGGGCAATTTGACAATGATAGTTGTTGATACTTGCAGTCAGCTTGCTAGGGGAATGCGGGATTTTTTCTCCAATTATAGTTCAGATACATGAACTACTCTCATGAACTGTTACAATTTTAAGTGGGACTTAGCGAAGGATCGTTCAGGGTTGATCGCAGAGTAGTGTTTGCAGCGGAAGTTTGAATCTCATGTCAGACTGAATGTAAATGACTGAGTTGATAAAAGCATGCATACATCGGGTTTATATAAGAATACAGGGGAATACGAAAAGACCTAGGCTAGCTATGTACTCTAAGGGGTACATTCCCTTATTGCAGCAGTTTCAAACCGTGCGGCGCGGGAACCCGTTTTGAACCTTTTCCCGCTCTTTTCACCTCAAATGTTTCTGCCTGCATCGGTCTTGGTCAGGCGGTTGCCGCGTCGCTTCGACTCTTCTGACTCCTCGACTTCGTACTCGGTAGAGTCGGCTCCTGCAGCATACACGAATGCCTTCTCATAAAACTTCATATCGTAACACTCCCCTTCATTCCTGGACGCGGGTGGAGCTGACTCGCTTGACTACTCCGGTGAGGTCAGAGCAGTGCTTGTACTGCTGACGTGGCAGGCGCTTGGTGAGGAAGTCTGCCGCCATCTCAGTAGTCGGGCAGTAGGTGAGGTCAACTTTTCCTTGGTTAATTTCGTCCTTGACGAAAAAGTACCGAAGTGCGATGTGCTTCGTGCGGTTCACGAAACCTGGCTTGTTCGCGTTCTTGATGGAACTCTGGTTGTCGTAGTGAAGGCGAAAGGTAGGCGAGGTTGGAATTTTCACTTCCTGTAGCAGCTCCTGCAGGTACAGGCCTTCGCAAACTACTGCTGTCGCGGCGATGTATTCTGCTTCGGCCAGTGACAGGGCAACCAGCTCCTGCTTCTGCGAGTTCCAGGAGATTGGCCCAGTTGGTTCCAGGCGAAAAACGAAGCCGGTTCGGGACCGTCGATTTGCAGGATCAGCTGCATGATCTGCGTCCACGTAGCCATTGAGGTTGAAGGAGATCGTCATCAGCATGGAGTAGGAGAGCCCAATGTCAGGTGTGGAGATGAAGTACTGCACGGCGCGTTCCAGGTCCAGCTGGTTCTCAGCTACTAACTTGCGAGAATACTGCACCAGTTGGCTAGCGATGTACGAAAGGTCGGGTCGGCAGGTGACAGAGGCGAACAGCAAGCAACTTAGTTGCTGCTGGTACAGTTGGAGCCCTGCGGGTGACAGTGCTTTGTTGTCCGGTTTGTAGTTGGTGCTGGGGTTGCGGTAGGGAGTTGAAAGTGGTGCCGGAGAGATGTTGAAGCGTTCCCCTAGCTGCTCTGCATACTTGGAGGCTGACAGATGAATTGCTTCAGACGCGTAAGTGATGTTTAACCCCCAAAACTACTTCACTTCGAGGTTGATGGTGATATCCACGCGCTGCGCCAAGTTCTCCTGAAACTGATCGAGGAGTTTGTTGCAGGTGCCCGTGTACAGCAGGTTGTCGACGTAGACTGTCAGGAGGATGTAGTCGCCACTGAAGTGAAGACGATACATTCCCGGGTGGAAGCTGCTTGAAGCCGATTTCGAGAAGGATTTTGTGCAGATGCTGCTGCCAAAGGCGAGGCGCCTGCTTGATCCCGTAGAGGGACTTCTTCAGTTGACAGACCCTGGGATCACCTTCTCCGTAGGTGTGCGACTGCTCCACAAAGATGGTGGCGTCCACCAACGCGTATAAGAACGCGTTCTTCACTTCGATTTGTCGCAATGGCAGGTGTTTAGCGGCGGCAATGGCGAGTAGAATCCGGACCGAGGTGTGACGACTGACGGGAGCGAAGGTCTGATCAAAGTCAATGCCGTGGCGCTGATCGTACCCGCGTACGACCCAACGTGCCTTGAAGCGTTCGATAGCGCCGTCAGCGTTAGTTTTCAAGCGAAAAAACCCACTTTCCGCTGAGTATCCTCCTCCCCTTCACTGCTGCACGATCGACTAGGACCCAGGTGTCATGAGATTCCAACGCCTTTAGCTCCGCATCCATCGCAGTACGCCACTCCTTGGCATGAGGGCCGGTTAGGGCCTGGCGAGTATTCTTTGGCTCCACGGCCCGTGCAAGAGTGGAGACGGATGTGTGCAGGCCGAAAAGTTGAAGACTTGACACATTGGTGGTATCTGTGGTGGTGGGGACTTCCACCCCGTCGTCGTCTCCGCTTTCATAGTCGGGTGCTGCGGTGCTAAGCTCTGCTTGGCGCCGTGATGGTCTTGGTGCAGGGTCATCATCGCTGTCATCGTCGTCATCATCGCGCGCGCGAGGCGGGATGCTAGGATATTCGTCGGTGCCGTCGCGGTACAGTGCTGCTGCTGCTGCTTCGTCTTCTGGAGTCGCAAAGCTGCGACCGCTGTTGGCATAGCCTTGTGCCTGATTGCGGCGTTCGTCCTCGATCCACTGCTTCAGAGTGAGTCGCTCGTAGAAGAGAATGTCGCGCGCAGGAACAATTTCGTTACTGTCAATGTCAAGAATGAGCCATCCTTTGTGCTCGTGACTGAGCCCCAGATGAACTCCCCAGCACGCAGAATGAACGAACTTGCCGAATGTGGCCGAAGTCGGCCGATATTGCACCATGCACCCCCAAACCCTCAGCATGGAGGGGTCTCCCCTTGAGCCGGTCCACTTCATGTGAGGGGACAGTGTGAAAGTAAGGAACAGGAATGATCAACTATGAAATGAAAACAGTACAAGTACCAACCCTAATTGGGTTGTACCCCTTATGTGCTACCCCACTACAGCCTACAACATGTATAAGCTATAGTAATCTGACACACCCCCATAGGCAAAGTGGGGGAGAACAAGGGGTCACAAGACCAGTCAAGCAAAGCAAAGCAAAGCTCAGGGTGGATCACAAAGTCACCACGCATTCCGAGCACAAGTTCAAAGGCCAGACGGCCAGTTCACATGCAAGATCATATATAGAGATATACAAGAGTCAAGCAAGCAAGAGCAAGAGTATATATAGGCGAAGGTACAAGCAAGGTCAAGAGGAGAGCAAGTGAGGCAAGACAGGCACAAGACCCAACTGCGTGCAACAACGCTGATGATCACAAGGAGCAAGTGCCTTGGTGAAGACATCAGCAGTGTTGGCCTCAGAGGCCACGTACGCAAGTCGCAACTGTCCACGCTGCTGTAGCTCACGAGCAAGAAAGTAGCGGAGAGCAATGTGCTTCGTTCTGTGCTCCAGTCGCTGCTCTCGACACAAGGCCAGCATGGCCTTGTTGTCTACGTACAGGACTGGAGGAGAACGAGGCTGCTCTCCAAGGTCGGTCAGCAGGTAGGTGAGCCAGCGTAACTCCTGCGCAGCCATAGCCCCAGCGTAGATCTCAGCCTCACAACTGGAGCCGAGAACAGAAGACGAGCGGGTAGCCCGCCACGAGACAGAGCCGGAACCAAGGCTGAAGGTGTAACCCTGTGACGACCGCTGCGTAGCCTGGTCGTCAGCCCAAGAAGCGTCTGCGTGCCCAGTGAGGACCACTGGACTGCGCCCTCCAAGCACTAGCCCCATGCCCGACGTACTACACAAGTAACGCAACACCCTCTTCGCTGCAGCCATGTGCTCTGGTCGGTGTCTCCCAGGAGCAACAAAGCGTGCGAGAATGCTAAGTGGGTATGCGAGGTCAGGTCGTGTGCAGGTCATCAGGTACATGAGGCAGCCAACAAGCTCTGGGTACGGGCCACTCGACTCTACGGACTCATCCGAAGGCAGAGCTGAGAGCGAGTGGCGAGTAGGCAGAGGAGTGGCCTGAGGCGAGGAGTACGTGAAGCCGAAGCGCTGAAGGACCTGCTGCACCATGTGTGACTGAGTCAGGGTAATGGTGCGGCGTGCTCTGTCCCGGGTGATCTGCAAGCCAAGGTAGCTACGCGGTTCACCCAGGTCAGTGCACGTGTGTCTCTTCTGCAGCTCGGACTTCACGTAGGCGAGTCCAGCAGTGTCAGCTGTGGCAAAGACCAAGTCGTCGACGTACACGAGGATGTAGAACGGCGGCAGAGAGGTGTCGGTGCGCAGAAACAGCGACGGGTCGGCAGTAGAAGGAGCAAACCCAAGTGCCGCGAGCGTAGTCCTCAGTGTGTCGTGCCACTCACGTGGCGCCTGGCGGAGACCGTAGTCTGGACGCCGGAGACTCCACTGGGTACCAGGAGGGAAAGACCCAGTGAAGCCAGGTGGGCGACGCAGCCAGATCTCCTCGTGCAGGCTGCCCTGCAAGAAAGCTGTGCTGAAGTCGAGAGAGTGCAGCTCGTAGTCACGGTGAGCAGCAACGTGCAGCAGAACCCGAAGAGTGGTCATCTTCGGGGTGGGGGAGAAGGTCTGAAAGTAGTCAACCCCCTGCCGCTGAGTGAAGCCACGAGCCACGTAACGCGCCTTGAAGACAGGCGGAGAACCCGGCGGCCGCTTCACCCTGAAAACCCACATGCCACTGACGATGTTCGCCCCAGGAGGGGGAACAGCGTCAACGTAGGTGCCTGTGGACTTCCAGGAAGCCATCTCTGCATCCATAGCTGCCTGCCACTGAGAGGAGTAGGGACCCTCTACCGCCTCCGCGTAAGAGCGCGGAGTCGGGATGTCTGGTGCATCCGGGTCTCCCTCAGGGGCTAGCAGTACAGACGCGAGACGAGGTGAAGCAGCGGCTAGACACTGGAACTCCTCCTGCCTGTCCTCAAGGACGTCCGTGCCAAGGGCACACTCACCCCCGACGGACGGAGGACAGGCGGACTCAGACTCAGTGACAAGACGAGCAGCGTAGTCTAGACGACAGCGCGCAGCAAAGTCGACAAGCTCAGTGACAAGGGCAGACGCAGCAGACGACTCGAAGGAAGGGTCAGTGACAGCAGTAGCAAGGAGACGCGTGACAGTAGGACTGGCAGCACGAAGAGAGTCCGACTCCGGGTCGGCAAGAGCAGGAAGAGAGGAAGCAGGAGGAGAAGGTAAAGGGGCACGCAGAGGAGGAGTGGACGGACGCAAAGACATCCGGTGCGTGCCAGGGACAGGAGGAGGACGCTGACGCGACCCGCGACCACTAGCGCGCTCAGTACGAACAGGCGACGCAGGACGAGACGCAGGCTCACGACGCTCAGTAAGACCTCCAGTCGGACCAGCGTAGGGAGAAGGAGCAGGCAAAGGGGAGGCAGGCTGTAGCTGTGGCTGTGACCGGACAGGCTGCGGACCCTCTAAGGGAGGAGGAGGAGGTGCAAGACCAAGAACCTGCTGCAGGAGCGGAACGAAGTACGGTCGGGGCCGCGCGGTGACGCCAGAAACAGCAGGAACAGCACCAGCAGGCCCGTTAGGAGCACCCACTCCAGCAGCACCTCCAGCAGAACCACCAGACGCTCCAGAACCTCCAGCAGCAGCACCATGAGTACTGTCAGTCGGACCTCCAACTGCAGGCTCAGCGTTAACACCCTCAGCAGTACCAGCTCCAGGAGAGCTCTCAGACCCAGCAGCTCCAGCACCCACAGGACGAGCACCGCCAGGACGCGTGGCAGCAGTACCCTCTGCAGTCGAAGAACCACCAGCTCTAGCAGCACGCCTCCAGCGCCGGGCAAACCACTCACGCAGCTCCTGTGGGGAGAGTGGCTCCCGGCGAGACGAAGCACCCCCAGGCACAGCACCCCCAGGCTCAGCACCCCCAGGAACAGCACCCCCAGGCTCAGCACCCCCAGGCTCAGCACCCCCAGGTACAGCACCCCCAGGCTCAGCACCCCCAGGAACAGCACCCCCAGGCTCAGCACCCCCAGGCTCGACACCTCCAGGCTCAGCACCCCCAGGCACAGCACCCCCAGACTCCGCACCCCCAGGCTCCGCACCCCCAGGCTCAGCTCCCGCAGCAGCACCAGAGTCACCAGTGACCTCGACAGGCTCAACCGCGTCTACCTGGGACACACCTGAAGGGGCAGGACCCTGAGGGGGGAGGGGGACTACCGGGGGGGGACCTGGTACCAAGAAGAGCGGGGGTGGGGGGAGGGACGGAGTGCGGTAGGGGAAGAGGCGGTAGTAGGGTACCGACTCGTCGAACGTGACGTCCTGGGAGGACAGAACACGTCGAGAGGTGGGGTGGTAAAACTGCCACCCAGGGGCGTCGGGGGGGAACCCCAGGAAGACGCAAGGAGAAGCACGAGGGGACAGCTTGTCCGCAGACAGGTCGCGAACAAACGCCCGAGATCCCCAGACACGGAACGCCGACGCATCGCCAACCTTCCCCGTCCACAGCAGAGCTGGGGAGGTCTCCGGTCGAGAGACCCTGGGGTGGAGGTTGATCTGGTGCGCAGCGTACCTGACCGCAAACGGCCACAGAAAATGGGGAGCTGCCGCATGCATCATGGACGTACGAGCGACGTCCATGACCATGCCAATGCGGCGCTCAGCAATCCCATTCTGCTGTGGTGAGTCCGGAAGCGTGAAGGTCTGACGGATGCCTCGCACACGACAGTAGGCACTCAGGAGGGCAGAGGAGAACTCTCCGCCTCTGTCCGAGTGCAGACGCAAAACAGGGAAGTCAGAGCCAAAGCTCCTCCGAAGCTGAAGACGAGCTGCGCGGATCCAGTCGATCAACACCTCAGTGACCTCACCCTTGCTGCGCAAGGGGAAGACTGTGGTGTAACGCGAGTAGTCGTCAACCACCAGCAGGAAGTAGCGCTCCTGACCCTGTCCACGGACGCGGGCTGGGCCCCACACGTCCATGTGAAGCGTCTGCAACGGGGCCTCCGTCGGAGGAAACTGGGAGGAGTGAGGGGCAGCACGCTGGCGCCCCTCGACACAGGGGACACAGGCAGGGCCAGGGCCCGGAGGAAGGGGAGGGAGGGACCGGGGAAGACCAGACACAAGGACTCGCGAGGCCATGCCTCTGAGCCGAAGCAGAGAGGGGTGGCCAAGGCGGTGGTGCCAGAGGAGGGTCTCGTGAGACAGACGACGACACGAACAGGGGGCAGACTCAGGACCAGACCTGGACTCTGCAGCAAACACCTGACCAGACGAAGGGACCCTACCAGACGCAGTACCTGGAGGAGAAGCAGTGGTCAGTGTGTACAGGCTCGACCCTGGCCGACGTGTAAACGTAGCCAGGTGGCGACCTGTATCCGCCTCCGTGCAGTGGGTCACCCGCTGACGAGCAGGGGTGAACTGGTGGACACCCGCATCCTGGAGGTCAGCACCACTCACCAAGTTTGTCGAGAACGAGGGGAGGTAGAGACCAGTCAGGGTGCCAGAGGGGGCCGCCGGACACGGGAGGACAGTGGAGAAGCGAGACAGGACAGGCCCCCCAGAGGGGTCAGCCAGGGACACCGCAACAGGCCGACTCAGCGGCGTGAGAGTGGTGCGGTCCCTAAAGAAGGAGCGAGACGCCCCAGAGTCAAGGGTGAAGGTGTGAGAGGCCGAAGCCGACACAGTACCTGAGAGGGCGGACTCACTAGTACCTGAGAGCACAGACGCACTGGCACCTAGAGCAGCAGCCTCACTAGTACCTGACGCGGCAGTACCAATGCCCGGGTCGGGCGGGAAACACCGGTAACAGTCATCCTCATCACTACCAGTCACAGCATACATAGCAGAGAGAATAGCATCAAAGTCAAGATCATAAATAGCTACACCAGCCCTAGACAGCTCTCCCCAGCGGGGGATCTCAGCGGCCTCCGGAAACTGCTGACGCCAGGCGTCGGTCAGGCGGCCAAAGCAGCGACGGGCTGTGTGGGCGCCTCCACACCTCTCCCCTGCACGGTCACCAGTGCGAAGAACGTAGGGGCAGGGACCAAGCGCACCACCGCGCTGACGCTGCAAGTACCACTCACGGAGCTGCTGAGGGCCGGGGACGGTGCGAGAGCGCTGCTGCTGCTGCGGCTGCTGCTGCGGCTGCTGCTGCTGCTGCTGCTGGCGCTGACCACCCCCAGAGCTGCTCCGCTGGGACGAGCCACTCCGACCCCCGCCTCCACCGCCACCCCCGCCTCCACCGCCACCCTCGTCTCCACCGCCACCTCCCCCACCAGGACCGTCGCCCCCACCGCTCCCACCGCCTCCTCCGCTACCACCTCCGCCGCCACCTCCGCCTCCACCGCCGCCACCAGTACCTCCACTCCCGCCACCACCCCCACCGCCACCCCCACTCCCCCCTCCACCCCCACCGCCTCCTCCACCGCCCCCTCTAGCTCCACCCGCTCCCTTGCCCCCCTTGCCCTTGCCAGAGCGGCGTCTGCCGCTGGGGGCAGACGCCGCGCCGACCGACTCAAAACCAGCGAGGTTGGCCGCAGCGGCAGAGGCGACAGAGGGCAGCAGGGGGGAAGGACCACACCCCTCAAAGATGGGGGTGCGAGGGTCACCCCGAGAGGCCCCTACAGCGACTATACTCTTCTCAGCCGCTAGCAGGGACTCCTCAAGGAGGTCGACAGTGAGAGTGATGGGACAGACAGAGAGAAACTGGTCCCTAACGACACGAAGGGACTCAGGGAGACGGGTGACGAGAAAGTAGAGAGTGATGTACATGGGAGGAGGGTTCGCAGCGCGGAACTCAGCAGGAAGGGCAGCGCGGTAGCGGGTGTCACTAGCGCGGAGGTGGGTAACGAGGTCAGCAACAGTGGGAAAGGAAGCGAGGTCAGGGAAGAGAAACGGTAGCATGAGGCGGCTAAGGGTAGCGGAGGAAGGGGAGGAGTAGCGTGCAACTACAGCGTCGTACAAGGCCTGAGCGGTCTTGGACTGACTAAAGTGGGCACGCTCAGAGGAAGGGAGGTGGCGACGCACAGCAAGACGTGCAGCAGCATCGCGGGTCGCCCACTTGGAGCGAACGGCAGAGTCAGCATCAGCAGGCGGGGCAGGGACAGCGCCAGAGACAAAGTCAAAGAGAGAGACCTCATCTATCGCATCACACAGTAAGTACAGCTGCAGGTCTTCGATCCAGACGGCAAAGTCAATGGCCCTCCCCTCAGCGTCAAAAGTAAGAACATTGGGGGTGGCCATGGCAGCAGCTGAAAGTCTCACCGGGCTAGGAGAGTCGGGTAGGTCAGCAGTAGGCGGCTCGGGCTGGTGGGGCGGCTCGGGCGGCTCGGGCGGCTCGGGCGGATCGGGCGGCTCGGGCGGCTCGGGTACCGGGCGGCTCGGCTGCTGCTGGGCGGCTCGGCTGCTGCTGGGCGGCTCGGCTGCTGCTGGGCGGCTCGGCTGCTGCTGGGCGGCTCGGCTGCTGCTGGGCGGCTCGGCTGCTGCTGGGCGGCTCGGCTGCTGCTGGGCGGTCCGGCTGCTGCTGGGCGGCTCGGCTGCAGTGTAGTGGCGGGGCCGGGACAAGGGACGGCGGGGCCGTCAGGGTGCAGCGGCGGGGCCGGGACAGGGGACGGCGGGGCCGTCAGGGTGCAGCGGCGGAGCCGGGACAGGTGCAGCGGCGGGCCGTCAGGGCGTAGCGGCGGGCCGTCAGGGAGCAGCGGCGGGGCCGGGATAGGGGACGGCGGGGCCGGGACAGGAGACGGCGGAGCCGGCAGAGGTGCAGCGGCGGGCCGCTGGGAGCACCCGCGACTGAGCCGGCGGCGGGGCCGCGTAGTAGCGGGCGGCGGGGCCGCGGCTGAGCAGGCGGCGGAGGCCGCGCCGTAGAGGGCGGCGGGGCCGCGGCTGAGCAGGCGGCGGAGGTCGCGTCGTAGCGGGCGGCGGGGCCGCGGTTGAGCAGGCGGCGTGGCCGCGTCTGAGCAGGCGGCGGGGCCGCTTCGTAGCGGGCGGCGGGGCCGTGTCGGAGCAGGCGGCGGGGCCGCGTCCGAGCAGGCGGCGGGGCCGCGTCGTAGTGGGGCCGCGAGGAGGTGGTGGGGCCGCGACTAGACGGCGGGGCCGCGAAGGAGAGGCGGGGCCGCTCGAAGGGTGGGCGGGACCGCTAGGAAGGGCGGCGGGGCTGCGTGAAGGGCAGCGGGGCCGCGTGGGGAAGGGCGACTCGGGGGGTCGCAAAAAAAAACGATCGCGCGCCTCGGGGCGCGCTTCGGTGGGCCCTAGGCGAAGTTCCCACAGGGAACCCGCTCTATACCATGTGAAAGTAAGGAACAGGAATGATCAACTATGAAATGAAAACAGTACAAGTACCAACCCTAATTGGGTTGTACCCCTTATGTGCTACCCCACTACAGCCTACAACATGTATAAGCTATAGTAATCTGACAGACAGGTTATCCCTGTTGGCGGTGGTGGAGAGGAGGTTGTACAGGCGGACTGCGTGGTTTATGGCGTAGGGCCAAAACTTCTTTGGCAGGCCGGACTGATTCATGATAGCGCGAACTTTTGTCATGAGAGTGCGATCGACCCTCTCAGCGACACATTGCTGCTAGTGAGCGTAGGGGAGAGAAATCTCATGCTTGATCCCCTTCTTGGTGAGAACGCTCTCCAGTTCATTGCAACGAAATTCCTTTGCCCCATCACTCTGCCAGATCTTCAGTTTCCTTCCTAACTGGCGCTGTGCGTGCGCGAGGAAGATGCGGAACACATATGGAGCCTTGGAGCGGGCATCGACGTTAGCGACCCATACATGACGTGAGTAGGCGTCGATGAAGGTGAGAGTATACTTCTCGCCGTTGATGCCGCCGCATGTGAGTACGATGAAATCGCTGTATACTTTCTCCAGCTTTTTGTAGCGGTTGGTGCTTGGCTCCAGAGAGGGGTAGGCGGTGTGAGAGAGTGCGGCTGTGGGACAGACAATGCAGGTGGTCGGGTGTGGGGTGTTCTTCTGTAGTTCCGTTCCGTCGGGGCGCAGCAGTGCTCCTCGCGGAAAGACTTTAGCGCGGAGGCAGTTGGCGAGTGTCTGGCGCGAGGGGTTGCCCATCTGCTGGTGCCATAGATCATCTTCGGCACGGATGCCGGAGGTGCGCTTGTAACGAGCGTAGTGTTCTGCTGCTTCTTCTGCTGTGAGTTGCGGGATCTGGAGTGGGGGTTCTTCCTCTTCTCCTGGCTCTGCTTCGTTGTCCGGCTCCTCTGCTTCTGCTTCTGCCGTTGTCTCCCCTTCTGCATGTGCCGTTGTGAGGTAGAGGGCGAGAAATTCGCGGTCGGGAATGATGGTGAGCGAGGTCGTGGTGCCTTCAATGAAGTGAGCGAACGGATCTGGGCGAGAGATTGGACCAAGTGAGTCCCGCGGACTAGTTGATGGTGTATTCCCCTCCTCAATCACCGACCAAGGATCATTCCAGCGAGGAGGTGAGCGAGGTGGTTCACCAGTGCGTGGGGGTCGTCCGAGGGGAATGATGACTCGGGGTGATACTTCACCACGCTCAGCTTTCATCTCTTGTTCAGCTTCCTCCAATTCCTTTTGAGTGAGCTCTTCTTCGTCGGGTTCGGCTGTCCCCCATCCTCCCGCCGTGACCGTGCCGCTGGCGCTGGTTCCCCATCCTCCAGTTGCGGATGCCCGGGTTGCGCCTCCTTCTGGTTCGTAATCCTCATCTCCCCATGCGCCTCGTCGTGCAGACTCTTCGTCCCACCCTGCCGCGACACGCTCCTCATACAGTTTCTGTTTCTTCTCCGCCCGGGCCTTGGCTTGTTCTTCCTTGACGCTCAGCTCCCCTTTTGCGTCAGGATCCTTCCAAGCTGGATCGATGACGTGACGGTAGACTTCGCGGGTGTATGGACGCGGTTGTCCGTCTTCGTCGAAGGTGCCGGTGGTGGCGCGAAGAACGAACCGCAGTGTCTCTGATCGCGGTGTTGGTCGATCCACCCGTAGTTGCCCAAATGTTTCATTGGGTTCACCGAAGATGCGGTGAGTTGTCACAGCAAGCTCTTCTGTAGTCGTGCCCGTGGGTTCTGCTTTAGCGCTCTCCGCTTCCTGAATTGCCGCGTACTCCTTTTCTGCTTGCTCTGTGCAGCTCGCAGTGGGTGTGTGGCAGGTGGTGCAGAGTCTCAGAATCCCAACCACTAGGCCATTGGGATAAAAGGGCTTGTTTCAGTAGCGGGTCAGTGCGCCCATAACCCCCCAGGCAAACGCGCCTGTAACCCCCCCTAGGATCGATCGGGGATCTCACAGTGTAGCTCTACTGACACCCCCCCACACTAGGAGGCCCAGGACTAAGCACAGTGGCAACGGCCAACATGTGCATACACCGGGATTCGAACCCGAGACCGCTCTGATACCATCTCAGAATCCCAACCACTAGACCATTGGGATAAAAGGGCTTGTTTCAGTAGCGAGTCAGTGCGCCCATAACCCCCCAGGCAAACGCGCTTGTAACCCCCCCTAGGATCGATCGGGGATCTCACAGTGTAGCTCTACTGACACAGAGACCGTTGATGTTGGGCTCGTGCAGGTTGATCTTACGAGGGTGAGGGCTGCGGCGAACCCATGGTCGTCCGTCCAGGTGCTCCCATGATTCCTTGTTCATGAAGGCAAACTCGAGGGGAATAAGGTCCACGAGCTCGTCTGATGAGGCCTGGCAATTGGGTACGTCGAAGTCCAAGACATATATCCCGTTTATTGAACCGAGGTATTTGAATGACTCGGGAGTTGTGTCTGGAGGGGCATACGTGAGGATGAGGTCGCGAGTGGCAAGGTCCGTGTGTATTATGACGCCACAGTCGCGGAGTTGTCCAGCCGAGAGCAGATTGAAGCGCAGATTCGGGACGTAGAGCACGTCGTTGAATGAGATGTGTGTGTTGCTGTCTCGTGCTTGCAGGACAACGATGCCTTGCCCATTGGCGCGTAACTGCTCGTTGTTGGCGACGGTGACGTAGGTTGCGGGGGCGCGGCTCAGATTTGAGACGTATCGCGTGGATCCCACCATGTGCTGTCCGCAGCAACTGTTCAGGTACCAGGTGTTGTAGTTGTCGGTGTTGTTTCTGCGCAGAAGTAGCGCCAGTCGTGGAGTCACCAGGGTTGCTTTGTAGCGCCTGTGGAAGGAGGGGTCTTCTCGGTTGTCTGCGTAGAAGGCGAGGCGCTCTCAGCGCGGCGCGGAGCTTGTTCTGCTCGAATCCATGTCCTGCTGTTCGGACAGGAGTGCGGCGCATAGCGCGGCTTCTAAGATGATCCCTCGCTGTCGGAGTAGCGCTTTACAGGGCTTCCACTCTGGCCCGAGTCCTTGAAGGACTATGTTGACGAAAATTTCTTCCGAGATTGTACTCCCATGCTTCGTGAACTGGTCACGGATGTTACGATAGTAGTTAATATACGGATTCGCTTTCTCCCCGTGCCCCATCTTTATCTCCAAAAGTTGCTGCAGAAGCTTGCTGGCGGTGACCGAATCCTTCGGCAGGTAAACTTCAACGATGTGCTTCCAAGCTTCCAAGGCTGGAGCGTCGCTCTCTTTGTAGGAGCGAATGTTGAGTTGTTCCGCATGCGTAATGTTGCATAGCAACACACTGTAGGCCATGAGGGACTCGCTGTAGTACTGAGCCCTGGCGACTTCGGTGTTTTAAACCGGTTTAGGGTAGGAGCCGTCGAAGTAATGGTAGATCTGCGCCGTTTGTAGGAGGAGCTCAAGCTCGAAACTCCATGTGTAGAAGTCTTTGCCGTCAAACGCGGCAGTAGTTTTGATTTTTGAAACGCTAAGGAAGCGTGTTTGCGCAGAGTTGATAGCTTCATCACTTGGACGGGGGGCAGTTGTTGTTGATTTGTCTGTGTCGAGGAGAAGGTATGCGCGGCAGTATCACGACTTTTCTCAGCCGATTGTCCAGGTTGTACTGGTTGGGAAGAGGTTCCCGCATCGCCTTTGCGCAGGTCTTGGAGTTCTTTCTCCATAGTTGATAGTCGAGCGAAAAGTTGCTCGAGAGCGGCAGTGCCGATCGTGGTTGTCGCCTCATTTGTCGCAGCCAGGTTGGTTTGTCCTTCAGCCGTCGGATTTGCTTGGCCTCCGGATCCTCCGGCCATCTTGGACTTGGAGCGTGTGCCGCTCGCGAGATCTAAGTTCGGCGAATTTCACGGAAGTGAAGTTGCGAATAATCCCTGAGTAGCTCTCATACCATGTTACAATCCCAAGTGGGACTTAGCGAAGGATCGCTCAGGGTTGATCGCAGAGTAGTGTTTGCAGCGGAAGTTTGAATCTCAGGTCAGAGTGAATGTAAATGACTGAGTTGATAAAATATGCATACATCGGGTTTATATAAGAATACAGGGGAATACGAAAAGACCTAGGCTAGCCATGTACTCTAAGGGGTACATTCCCTTATTGCAGCAGTTTCAAACCGTGCGGCGCGGGAACCCGTTTTGAACCCGTTCTCGCTCTTTTCACCTCAAATGTTTCTGCCTGCATCGTGTCAGATATATATGACATAGCTGTTGTAGGCTATAGTGGGGTAGCACATATGGGGTACAGGTCTCTAGGGTTTGCATTTGTACCCAACTTTCACTTAGTCATTTTATTCCTGTTCTAGTATTCTCACATGGTATAGAGCGGGTTCCCTGTGGGAACTTCGCCTAGGGCCCACCGAAGCGCGCCCCGAGGCGCGCTAACCTTTTTTTTTCTCTCTCTCGAGCGACCCTCCGTGTCGCCCTTCCCTTGGGGCCCCGCTGCCCTTTCAGACGCGGCCTCGCCGCCCCTTTCGAACGCGGCCCCGCCGCCATTTCAGACGCGGCCCCGCCGCCCACTTCGGACGCGGCCCCGCCCGCCCCTTCAGACGCGGCCCCGCCGCCCGCTCCTATGCGGCCCCGCTGCCTGCTCAAACGCGGCCCCGCAGCCTGCTCAGACGCGGCCCCGCCGCCTGCTCAGCCGCGGCCCCGCTGCTGGCTCCGACGCGGCCCCGCCGCCCACTCGGACGCGGCCCCGCCGCCCACTCGGACGCGGCCCCGCCGCCCACTCGGACGCGGCTCCGCCGCCTGCTCAACCGCGGCCCCGCCGCCCGCTACGAAGCGACCCCGCCGCCTGCTCTGACGCGGCCCCGCCGCCTCCTCAGCCGCGGCCCCGTCGCCCACTCAGGCGCAGCCCCGCCGCCAGCTCAGCCGCGGCCCCGCCGCCTGCTCCGACGTGGCCCCGCCGCCTGCTGAGCCGCGGCCCCGCCGCCCTCCCCTCCGACGCGGCCCCGCCGCCTACTCAGACGCGGCCCCGCCGCCTGTTCCGACGCGGCCCCGCCGCCGTCACTCGCGGCCACCCAGCCCTTGCGCGGCCCCGCCGCCTCCTACCTGCGGCTCTACGGCCGCCTCTACTGCGGCCCTTCGCCGTCCCTGCAACCCGGCCCCGCCGCCCCCTTCCTCTCGCGCCGCCCAACTGCGGCAGCCGAGCCGCCCGCCTGCAGCAGCCGAGCCGCCCACCTGCAGCAGCCGAGCCACTCACCTGCAGCAGCCGAGCCGCCGGACCACCGAGCAGCAGTGCACCCGAGCCGCCCTGCACCCGAGCCGCTCTGTCGCCGAGCCGTCCGGGAGCCGAGCGTCCCAGTAGCCGAGTCGCTGAGTCGCCGAGCCGCCCTTCTGCAGAGCTGCCCGACCTGCCCTGCCCGGTGAGCACAGTACCGCTGTCACTGCGTGTTCTTCCCCTACTGCTTGCACTGCTTCGCTGTCGTCGTCATGGCTACCCCTAGTGTCCTAGCTTTTGACGCTGAGGGTCGCGCCATTGACTTTGAGGTCTGGATAGACGACCTGCAGTTGTTTTTACAGTGCGATAGGGCAGACGGCCTCTCTCTCTTTGACCTCACTTCTGGCGCCTCTCCTGCCCCTGCTGCTGATGCTGATCCCACTGTGCGCTCTCAGTGGGCCACCCGCGATGCTGCTGCACGTCTTGCTGTGCGTCGCCACCTCCCTACCTCTGAGCGCGCGCACTTTAGTCAGTACAAGAGTGCTCAGACCTTGTACGACGCTGTAGTTGCGCGCTACTCCTCCCCTGCCACTGCTGCACTAAGCCGTCTCATGCTTCCCTACCTCTTTCCTGACCTCTCTGCCTTTCCCACTGTTGCTGACCTCATTACGCACCTCCGCACTAGTGACACTCGCTACCGCGCCGCCCTTCCTGCTGAGTTCTGCGCTAAGAACCCCCCCCCCATGTACATCACTCTCTACTACGTAGTCGCGCGCCTCCCTGACTCCCTTCGCGTAGTCAGGGACCACTTTCTCGCAGTCTGTCCCACCACCCTCACCGTCGACGTCCTCGAGAAGGCCCTCCTCGCGGCGGAGAAGAGCATCGTCGCTGTAGGAGCTTCTCGTGGTGACCCTCGCACTCCCATCTTTGAGGGGTGCTCTCCTTCCCCCCTCCTGCCCTCTGTTGCCTCTGCTGCTGCTGCCGACCTGCTTGGTCTCGAGTCGGTTGGCGCAGCGTCTGCCCCTAGTGGGAGACGCCGCTCTGGCAAGGGCAAGGGGGGCAAGGGCGCTGGTGGAGCTGGAGGGAACGGTGGAGGTGGCGGTGGAGGCGGCGGAGGGAGTGGGGGTGGCGGCGGGAGTGGTGGCGGGGGTGGTGGTGGTAGTGGTGGCAGCGGCGGAGGAGGCGGCGGTGGTGGCGGCGGCGGTGGTGGTGGCGGCAGTGGTGGCGGTGACGGTGGGGGAGGCGGTGGCGGAGGAGGCGGTGGTGGCGTAGGAGGTGGAGCTGGTCGAGGCGGTACCCAGCAGCGGAGCGGCGGTGGTGGGGGTCAGCGCTCGCAGCAGCAGCAGCAGCAGCGTTCGCGTGACGTCCCTCCGCCCCAGCAGCTCCGTGAGTGGTACACTCGGCGTCAAAGGGGTGGGGGTACTGGTCCTTGTACCTAGGTCCTTCGCTCTGGCGACAGCGCGGGTGAGCAGTGTGGGGGTGCCCACTCCACCCAGCGCTGCTTTGGCCGCCTGACGGACGCTTGGCGTCAGCAGTTCCCCGGGGCTAGTGAGATCCCTCGCTGGGATGAGCTTCTTAGAGCTGGCGTAGCGATCTTTGATCTTGATTTTGATGCTATCCTTGCTGCTATGTATACTGTGACTATTAGTGAGGAGGGTGACTGTTACCGGTGTTTCCCGCCTGACCCAGGCATTGGTACTGCTGCGCTAGGTCCTTGTGAGGCTGCTGCTCTAGGTGCCAGTGCGTCTGTGCTCTCAGGTGCTGGTGAGAGTGCGCTCTCAGGTACTGCGTCGCCTCCGTCCTCCCTCACTTTCACACTTGACTCCGGGGCTTCTTGCTCCTTCTTTCGAGACCGCACTACCCTCACGCCGCTTGACCGGCCCGTTGCGGTCTCCCTGGCTGACCCCTCTGGGGGTCCTGTCCTCTCTCACTTCTCCACTGTCCTCCCGTGTCCGGCTGCCCCTTCGGGCACCCTGTCTGGTCTGTACCTTCCCTCGTTCTCTACGAACTTGGTGAGTGGCGCGGACCAGCAGGATGTGGGGGTTCACCAGTTCACTCCTGCGAGTCAGCGGGTGACCCACTGCACGGAGGCACGCACAGGCCGACACGTGGCCACGTTCTCGCGTCGGCCGGGGTCGAGTCTCTACACCCTGACCGTTGAGTCTCCTCCTGTCCCTGCGTCTGGTCAGGTAGCTGCGTCAGGTCAGGTGCTTGCTGCTGCGTCCCGGTCAGGTCCTGAGTCTGCCCTCTGTTCTTGTCGCCTCCTGTCTCACGAGACTCTCCTGTGGCACCACCGTCTTGGCCACCCCTCCTTGCCCCGTCTTCGGAGCATGGCTTCCCGTGTCCTTGTCTCTGGTCTTCCCCAGTCTCTCCCTCCCCTTCCCTCCGGGCCAGGACCTTCCTGTGTCCCCTGTGTCGAGGGTCGCCTCCGGGCTGCTCCTCACTCCTCCCAATTCCCCCCGACAGAGGCTCCTCTGGAGACGCTTTACATGGACGTGTGGGGCCCAGCCCCCGTCCGTGGGCAGGGTCACGAGCGCTACTTTCTGTTGGTGGTTGACGACTACTCGCGTTACACCACAGTCCTCCCTTTGCGCAGCAAGGGTGCTGACACTGAGGTGCTGATCGACTGGATCCGCGAGGCTCGTCTCCAGCTCAGGAAGAGCTTCGGCTCGGACTTTCCTGTTCTGCGTCTGCACTCGGACAGAGGCGGAGAGTTCTCCTCGCGCCTTCTGCGAGACTACAGTCGTGCACGGGGGATCCGCCAGACCTTCACGCTTCCGGACTCTCCACAGCAAAATGGGATTGCTGAGCGCCGCATTGGCATGGTCATGGATGTCACTCGTACGTCCATGATGCATGCGGCTGCCCCCCATTTTCTATGGCCGTTTGCAGTGAGGTACGCGGCGCATCAGCTCAACCTTCACCCCCGGGTTTCTCGGCCCGCGATGTCCCCAGTCTTGCTGTGGACGGGGAAGGTTGGCGATGCGTCGGCGTTCCGTGTCTGGGGATCTCGGGCGTTTGTCCGCGACTTGTCTGCGGACAAGCTGTCCCCTCGTGCTGCTCCCTGTGTCTTCCTTGGCTTCCCCACAGACGCTCCCGGGTGGCAGTTTTACCACCCCTCCTCTCGTCATGTTCTGTCCTCCCAGGACGTCACGTTCGACGAGTCAGTCCCCTTCTACCGCCTCTTCCCCTACCGCACTCCTTCCCTCCCCCCTCCGCCGGACTTCCTTGTGCCGGTTCCCCCCCCGGTAGACCCCCTCCCCCCTCAGGTTCCTGCCCCCTCAGGTGTGTCCCAGGTAGACGCAGTTGACCCGGTCGAGGTTACTGGTGACTCTGGTGCTGCTGCGGGTGCTGGGCCTGGGGGTGCTGACTCTGGGGATGGTGTGAGCCGGGGTGCCGAGCCTGGAGGTGCTGCTACTAGGGGTGCTGAGGCTGGGGGTGCTGGGCCTGGGGGTGCTACTGCGGAGGTTGCTGAGCCTGGGGGTGCTGAGCCGGGGGGTGCTGTGCCTGGAGCTGCTGAGCTTGGGGGTGCTGGGGCTCGGGGTGCTGGGTCGAGAGCTGCTGAGCCTTGGGGTGCTGAGTCTGGAGCTGCTGAGCCTGGGGGTGCTGCGTCTGGAGCTGCTGAGCCTGGGGTTTCTCCTGCTGCTGCGTCTCGCCGGGAGCCCCTCTCTCCACAGGTGCTGCGCGAGTGGTTTGCTCGCCGCTGGAAGCGTGCTGCTGGAGCTGGAGCTTCTTCGACCGTCGAGGGTGCTGGTGCTGCCGGTCCCGGAGCTGCTGGGCCTGCGGGTCCTACTGGAGCTGGAGCTGCTGAGGGTGTTGGTGCTGAGCCTATTGCTGTCTGTCCTGGCGGTGGTTCTGCTGCTGGTACTGCTGGAGGTCTTGCC
Organism: Closterium sp. NIES-65; assembly: GCA_948144175.1. Lineage (NCBI taxonomy): Eukaryota > Viridiplantae > Streptophyta > Zygnematophyceae > Desmidiales > Closteriaceae > Closterium > Closterium sp. NIES-65. The sequence continues at coordinate 1,565,812 of CANXME010002107.1, read as the reverse complement.
GCTGGAGGTGTTGGTGGCGCTGGTGCTGTCGCTGAGGGTGTTGGTGGTGCTGGTGCTGTCCCTGCTGAGTCTGGAGCTGCCGCGCGGCCTCGGCCGTACTTCGTTCCGCTCCTGCAGCAGGTTCTTGGTCTTTCTCCTCCGGTAGGGTGTCCACAGCCTGCCCAGTCGTAGTCACTGTTGGAGCCTTCCTCTCCACAGCCTGCTCCCTCTCCTTACACAGGTCCTACTGGAGGTCTTGCTGAGCGTCGTGAGCCTGCGTCTCGTCCCGCGTCGCCTGTTCGTTCTGCTCGCGCTAGTGGTCGCGGTTTACGTCAGCGTCCTCCTCGTGTCCCTGGCACGCACCGGATGTCTCTGCGTCCGTCCTCTGCTCCTCTGCGTGCCCCTTTGCCTTTTCCTCCTGAGTCCTCTCTTCTTGCACTTGCCGACCCTGAGTCGGACTCCCTTCGTGCTGCCAGTCCTACTGTCACGCGTCTGCTTGCTACTGTCGTCCCTGACCCCTCTTTTGAGTCCACTGCTGCGTCTGCTCTTGTCGCTGAGCTCGTCGACTTTGCTGCTCGCTGTCGTCTAGACTACGCTGCTAGTCTTGTTGCTGAGTCTGCGTCTGTCTGTCCTCCGTCCGTCGGGGGTGAGTGTGCTCTTGGCACGGACGTCCTAGAGGACAGGCAGGAGGAGTTACAGTGTCTGGCGGCTGCTTCACCTCATCTCGCGTCTGTACTGCTTGCTCCTGAGGGAGACCCGGATGCACTAGACATCTCGACTCCGCGCTCTTACGCGGAGGCCGTAGAGGGTCCCTACTCCTCTCAGTGGCAGGCAGCTATGGATGCAGAGATGGCTTCCTGGAAGTCCACAGGCACCTACGTTGACGCCGTTCCCCCTTCTGGGGCGAACATCGTCAGTGGCATGTGGATCTTCAGGGTGATGCGGCCGCCGGGCTCTCCACCTGTCTTCAAGGCGCGGTACGTTGCTCGTGGCTTCAGTCAGCGGCAGGGAGTTGACCACTTTCGGACCTTCTCTCCCACCCCGAAGATGACCACTCTTCGGGTGCTGCTTCACATAGCCGCTCAGCGCGACTACGAGCTTCACTCTCTCGACTTCAGCACTGCGTTCCTGCAGGGTAGCCTGCACGAGGAGATCTGGCTGCGCCGTGCACCTGGCTTCACTGGGACTTTTCCTCCTGGCACCCAGTGGAGCCTCCGACGGCCAGTCTACGGTCTCCGCCAGGCACCGCGTGAGTGGCACGACACACTGAGGACTACGCTTGCGGCTCTTGGGTTTGCTCCTTCTACTGCCGACCCGTCGCTGTTTCTGCGCACCGACGCTTCACTGCCGCCGTTCTACATCCTCGTGTACGTCGACGACTTGGTCTTTGCCACAGCGGACACTGCTGGACTCGCCTACGTGAAGTCCGAGCTGCTGAAGAGACACACGTGCACAGACCTGGGTGAACTGCGCAGCTACCTTGACTTGCAGATCACTCGGGACAGAGCACGCCGCACCATTAACTTGACTCAGTCACACATGGTGCAGCAGGTCCTTCAGCGCTTCGGCTTCACGTACTCCTCGCCTCAGGCCACTCCTCTGTCTACTCGTCACTCGCTCTCAGCTCTGCCTTCGGATGAGTCCGTAGAGTCGAGTGGCCCGTACCCAGAGCTTGTTGGCTGCCTCATGTACCTGATGACCTGCACACGACCTGACCTTGCATACCCTCTGAGCATTCTTGCACGCTATGTTGCTCCTGGGAGACACCGACCAGAGCACATGGCTGCAGCGAAGAGGGTATTGCGCTACCTGTGCAGTACGTCGGGCATGGGGCTAGTGCTTGGAGGGCGGAGTCCAGTAGTCCTTACAGGCCACGCTGACGCTTCTTGGGCTGACGACCAGGCTACGCAGCGGTCGTCACAGGGTTACACCTTCAGTCTTGGTTTCGGCTCTGTCTCGTGGCGGGCTACTCGTTCGTCTTCTGTCCTCAGCTCCAGTTGTGAGGCTGAGATCTACGCCGGGGCCATGGCTGCACAGGAGCTTCGCTGGCTCACCTACCTGCTGACTGACCTTGGAGAGCCGCCTCGTTCTCCTCCAGTGCTGTACGTAGACAACAAGGCCATGCTGGCCTTGTGTCGAGAGCAGCGTCTGGAGCACAGAACGAAGCACATTGCTCTGCGCTACTTCCTTGCTCGTGAGCTACAGCAGCGTGGACAGTTGCGGCTCGCGTACGTGGCCTCTGAGGCCAACACTGCTGATGTGTTCACCAAGGCACTCGCGCCTTGTGACCATCAGCGCTTCTGCACCCAGCTGGGTCTTGTGCCTGTCTTGTCTCACTTGCTCTCCTCTTGACTTTACTTGTACTGTGTGATATATATACCTGCTCTTGCTTGTCTAGTTTTATATATATATGTCTGTACTCCTGCATGTGAACTGGCCTCTGGCCCTGCTTTTGCGCTCGGACTGTGTTGTGACTTTGTGATCCACCCTGAGCTTGTTTTGCTTTACTTTGCTTGACTGGTCTTGTGACCCCTTGTTCTCCCCCACTTTGCCTATGGGGGTGTGTCAGATATATATGACATAGCTGTTGTAGGCTATAGTGGGGTAGCACATATGGGGTACAGGTCTCTAGGGTTTGCATTTGTACCCAACTTTCACTTAGTCATTTTATTCCTGTTCTAGTATTCTCACACATCGGTCTTGGTCAGGCGGTTGCCGCTTCGCTTCGACTCTTCTGACTCCTCGACTTCGTACTCGGTAGAGTCGGCTCCTGCAGCATACACGAATGCCTTCTCATAAAACTTCATATCATAACATGAACTATCATGACTAAGGGTAGGTAACCCAGGCCTTCAGTTATCGACGTTAAAACTATGGAGAACCAGGTGTAACTTTTGGAAAGCTGAGCAGAATTGCGATGAAAACACTGTACATATGTTCTCGTTTAGAGTATGACGGAATGACACGCCGCGCGCAGACTATGTGCGAAAACCTTGTTTTGCTTATAGTCCAGTTTAAGGAAAATTTCATGCAGAGCACTTGTTTTGCTACTAGTTTCTGTTTTATGTATTTTACGTAGCTTCGGACCGCGCTTGCTGATTTGTGTCGCACACACAGTTCACCGCGTTGATTAATGTCGCATGGCCAACGTGCAAAACAAAACAAAATCGATAATGTTTGGGGCATGAATAGAGGGTTTTTTTTTTTTGAACCCTGTAAGCGAGACAAATGAGTCGCCATCATCTAGCGCGCCGGGGACCGTGCGATAGGATTGAGAAGTAAGCACGGTTAATTGAATCAATTAATTTTAATCACTATGTTAAATATCGAATCGATGATCCCTTCTTTACCATTTTATTTGAATGTTGAGCTGGTTCGATCTGGGCCCTCTGATTGGCTGCGGGGCTGATTCGTGCAATGATTCAGTCAAGCTGCAGAATTTAGCGCCAAATAAGGGACTGTAGAGGTCGGTCTACACCTCGGGCGATATCGGAAAATTCAACTCAAGGGGGAAAAGGGACTCTTTTAGCGAGGGCCTATAACCCGGAACATTTGTACCGTGGACCTCGATGCGCTGTCAACTGTACACCCTATTCGCGATAATTGCACACCCCCTGCCTGTTTTTTTGAAGGTGCTGTCAAAGTAATAGGCTAAGTTGAAAGGAAGGGCCCAGGCTTAGTAGCCTAGGCCTGTACTTAGGTATCGAGCGGGTTTTGCCCTAGGCGAGGTGTCGAGTGAGTTGAGAGAGGAATTGGTGAAAAGAGATGGTTTCACTATAGGTTCAAGGGTACATATAGCATAGAAACCAAATAAGGTGCACCACCAACAACAGTTTAAATAACTACACTAACTACAACTACAAGCAGTTATAAAACATGACAATATATTTCGACAGATGCCCTATACCCATTTATTCTCGATACGACGGACACCCTGAAACTCAAGGACTATCAGTCGACAGCGAGATGCAGTTTCTCTTGAAACTATACCATGTGTTCCGAGTGAGGGCGGGGTTGGGTAGGCGTGACTGAAGTTAATGCTTAAGTCTATTCGCGATTGTGTTTTGGAACACTCACCAGCTATTCCATTTCGCAATGAACTATCCTGCAAGAAAGTTTGTATCCCGGATATGTACCTCCAGGGTGCGCATTTATAGGGTGAGAGATTATCGCGAATAGGGTGCATATTCTAGGGGGGCAACTTCAAGTCAGGTATTGTAACGAATCTGGACACGGTCAGCAGGATTCAGTGGAAACGGAAAACGCTCACATCACAGCCACTGGTGCAACCAAGCGGACTCGCATCGCATTCGAGGAAAATCGGACCATCGGAAATTTCAGGGACACACGAGACGAGCAGCCACTGGTGCAAGCAGACTCAGGTCCATTTCGAGGGTGTTTTACGTACGAGCCGGGGGTTAGACTGCCGGATAGTTCAGGGGTTCAGTTATTTAGACCTCCGTCAACGACCTCGCTTCATACACGATTTCTGATTATGACAACGAACAGAGTCTCCTGAACCGTTGGAGAACACGCCTGGATTTTGTAGCCGTTTTTTCCGCTGATCTCAGAGAGGCGAGGTGTGGTGTGGAGGTGACCACACCTGTAATATCTTTCATGTCACCAGTAATCTGCGGGATCTATGCGGCCGATGACCACAGATGCCAACGTGTACAGACTGGAAACTGTCGGGAGCACCTTCCATTTGTCATTCCGAGCAGGCGGACAACGTGCGGATCATTTTCATCCTACAAAAAACAAAACATGTGGACAGGAAAGTCGAAAACCAAACGTGAGGGGCAGGGCTGTCGATTGGTTTGGAGCAGGCCTATTGATTCACGGACATTTGTCCGTTTTCCCTGAGAATTCAGGGTTCGTTTCAGATCAGCTCGGAGATTTTCAGGGCTGGTTTTTCCCAGGCCCGGACTCCTAACGGGCAGGTTCTGGCCCTCCCCGGATTTCCCGTACCTGTCCCCCCCTCCCACTTCCCCTCCCCCCCTTTCTTTCTGACCTTAGACCGCGAACTGGTCCCTCTCCCCTCCTCCCAGTAACACCACACCAGTCGCTCCCGTTCCCCTAACGTGTCTAGCTCGACTATCTTTTTTTTTTTAACGCAAGTATCCTCAAAGCTAAACAGAAATGCCCTGAATGGAAGTCCGCTTTCCGGATCCTTCAGGGTTGATTTCGGGGCAACTTAGCTTTGTACGGGTTGGACCCAGACCTAGCGACAGCCCTTGTTTGGAGCCAGAACTTGAGAGGCTGAGGTGCCCCAAAAGTTGCCCTGAAATTTACGGGCTGAGAGCAAACCTGGCACTTGAAATCAGGGCTACCAACTTTTTTGCACTTTCGCTAAGGAAACCCCACATCTCTTCGGGTCCGTTATCTTGGGCAAACTACTAAGAGCCAGCTAAGCAATAGGCTGAGGTACGAAACATGTCGATGGATTTGACAGGGATGGGAAGTAGGGGAATGGCTGGGAGGAGGCGAGTGGACTGGTGAGGGAATGGAAGGGAGGGAGGAATTAGTATGGGACGATAAGGGCTAGCCGCGGGATCTGCACTTGAAATCCGGGTTAGGCCCACAACCAGCACTTAACGGGGACGGGCTGCCCTCAAATCCAACCCTTACAATTCGGAAGCTGGGCCGAACCCAGCTCTTAATGTTAAGGGCATAAAGGGCATTTGCCCTTGAAACGTCAGCCCTGGTGAGGGGGAGCCATACTCTTTCTGTTCCGGTAAAATCCTTGGTAATCCATCAGCTGTCTCACGGATCCACAACCCGAAATTAATTACTCGGCAGGAGAAAACTGTAGATTCTATCAGCTCGAGCTGCCTTGCTCCAAGACACCCTCGATTTCCCCACATAACACAGCATATCACCAGTGTTATAACAGTCTCAGCGACGAAAAACCTCACCGCCGCATTCCCAGGTACCAGCATGGGTCTCCACTCACACATCGTCGTGCAAGAGCACGAGCTCTACGGTTTCCAATGCCGCGGGCTGTTCGCGCACAGCTTTATCGCTCAAGGCGAGGTCGTTTGCGATTGGGACGAAGGAGAGATTCGCGGGTACCACGCATCTGACTTGTCAGCGGAACCCGATAAGGAGAAGCGCGAGACAATGATTCGTTATGCGTACATGGTCGGTGACGACTTGTACGACACGACAGCCGACCCCGAGGATGACCCGAGCTTTTATTACAACCACTCGTGCGACCCTAACACGTGGTACGCTAACCCACGTTGCATGGTCGCCCTGCGCGACATTCAGCCGGGCGAGCACGTCACGTACGACTACGCCTGCACGGAGACGGAGGGTAGCATGCACGCCGGCCTGCGCTGCCGCTGTGGCGCCGCGTGCTGCCGCGGAACGCTTAACTTCACCGAGTGGCGCTCGCACGACTGGCAGCGACGGTTCGCCGGCCACTTCTCGGCTTATATCGAACGGAAGATGGCCGAGTCGGGGTGGTACGACCCGCGCGTGGTAACTCGTTACAAGGGTCGCGGCGCGGACGCCTTCAAGGGGCTGTTCGCATTGGCGAGCATCCGACGTGGCGAACCGCTTCTCGTCTTCGCCGGCAAGCTTGTCGGCCTCGACTACCTGCTGGGAAGCGACGAACGCGTTCGGGAGCTCTCGCTGCGAGTCAACGATAACCTCTGGCAGGTGCCGGATCCGACGCGTGGGCCCGAGACGCCCGATTTCATCAACCACTCGTGCGATCCAAACTGCGGATTGGAAGACTCGGTGACGGTGGTGGCCTTGCGGAACATCGCGCCAGGCGAAGAGTTGAGCATCGACTACGGGAGCACCAACGCAGGCGTCGTCCGCACCAGCAGCGACAACTTCAGTTGCCACTGCGGCGCGTCGATCTGCCGCGGGGTAGTCACGTGCGACGATTGGCGGCTGCCCGAGCTGCGGCAACGACTATGGCCGTTCTTCCCGCCGTTCATCAAGCGGCTGATCGTGAGAGAGTCGGAGAAGTCGGACTTGAAGCGGTCTGAGAGTGATGAGTCGTGCGAGTCGATCGAAGGTGATGAACTGGCCTTCACCACGAAGATGAAGGTTCTGGGCTCAGCTGCTTAGGTGTGAAATCCAGCACAAAATCTCCACGCGGCTTTCTGTAAAAATACTCGTGGAGCAGGGGAGGATGTTGTGTGAGGATTTTGAGTGGCCTGCACCGCCTGTAAAGCATTGCATTCGAACGAAATCAGGTTGGTTCCAATGTCCGCTGGTATTCTAGTGACTAACCAGATCATAGGGTATGTATGCAACATACAATACCCCAAGTGACATGTCTAGAAATTGATTGATTAGTAACGGAGATGGGGAGGACAGATTAAAAATTCACCCCAATTATTTAAGGTATGCAAGTTTGATGCTGTACTCAGAGGTGGGGAGAACAGAGATGTGGGGTACTGGGTGTCGGTAGGTGGGTAGTCCGGAGGGATGACAGTGGGGGGTGTAGTGAAAGAGATCCCCAAGCCTACTTCCCCCCACTGACTGCTATGCTGAACAACACTGGGGGTAAATAAATAGTCTCGGGTTTGGGGTCCAAGCCTTATGCCACTTTCGGAAAATAGAAGCCTCTGGTGTAAATAAAGCTTACATAAATTGTGTTGGGAACAAATAAGTTAAGTGCCTCTGTCGTGTCGAAACTCAGGACACAAAGTGAAGAAGTCCAAATCGAAGCATCGCGAGTCAACCCTCGGAGGTTAGGGTAACCGCCTGGAGGTTACGCGAAGGTCAAAGGTCAGCGACCTTTGACTTGACCAATACAGCGCGATAGCAAGGACACACAACTGACTCGACATTGAGCAGTTGCCCGAGTCGCACTGTATCGAATCGCAACAGCAAGGTAGTTTAATTACATCTATTCGTATTCCTTGTACTCTTATATAAAGCTTTGTATTTGCCTGTTTTAATTAACTTACTTTGCCCTCACATTCCAGCGCAAGGTGGTTCAAGGCTTTCGTATTCAACGCTTCCGCTATAACATCATCCTACTCAAACTTTAACTCTACAAAGATCCTAGGGCACCTCAACCCAACATGGTATGAGAGCAGTTAGAGTTAAAATTCATTATTCAACACTCAGTACATCAAAGAAGACATGTCTGCTAGAAAGGAGAGGAGCTCCTCCAACGGCTCTCCCGGTACTACCTCTACTCCACCACCTGCCTCTGGCCTACTAACAGAGGAGGGGACAACGACGAGACCAGTGTTGGGAATATAAACGCATGACTTAGTGCGTTTCTGTAGTATCGAACCTCACCCGATACTGAAGCACAACAAAAGGGGTATGAAGTCGGAAAAAGGCGCGTACCACATCAAACCGCAACTGGAGGTTGCGAGCTGTAACTGCCTGGAGGTTACGTAATAGCAAGCGACGCTTCAGTGAACAGTAACTACCTCGATAGTCGAAGCGTTACGCGTCTCGATAAACATAACCGCTTCCTGTAATCCATCTTTCCTATATATTCCTGTATGCTCTTTGCTTTAATCAATTACTTGTTCTCACATACCAGCACAAGTACATTCACTCAAAAGACTTCCGCTATGCTACTCTAGCACATACCAGCCTATTCTCTGTAAAGATCCAAAGGCTGAAATCCTCAGCCCAACATGGTATTAGAGCAGTCAGAGAACAAAGGCTCTCGTCACTAAGCCTCTTCCAGGCTACCGATCTGCAAGCAACCAAGAAGTTCGATCTTCATTCAAGAAAGGCAAGACATGGCAAGTGGCAAAGAAAGAAGATCATCTACGGGATCTACTCTACCCCCGGTCTCCGAGTTACAGACCGAAGGAGGAACAACGTCCGGATTAACGCCGGAAGCGACGGAACGTTCTACTCAAGCGCCAGTAGCGCCGCCAACAATCTTCAACCCAAGCTTAATGGAGGAGTTCTTCAACTTCATGTCGCAGCAGCAGTCCTCGCAACCTGCAAACAGCAACAGCGTAAACAACGGAGCGGCACCAATGAGTATTGACAACTCATCGTTCGGACGATATAATCAACAAACACCAAATTCGGTCTCACCTGGTTCCTTCACGTTCATGCCGCCTCGCCATCCAGCGACCCCTCTTCCCGCCATCAAACGAGACACCGAAGAAGTCCTGCAAGTACAAGCACAGTTCAACAACATCCTGCGACTGCACACATCCACACCATTCAACGGGAATGACTTCTACTCTTGGAGCTTCGAGTTTGAACTCCTGATGGAAGGCGCGAATCTTCTTGGATTCTTCAACGGTACCTGGCCATATCCACACAACGGCGAAGACAAAGACAAAGAAAATTATACGTATCACTCCCTGATGGCTTACACCGTTCTTCTCCGAAACCTGTCGCCGAACGAACAACAAAGCATCCGCGCCTACCGGAACTACGCAAACTCCGCGGAACTCGCCTATCAACATCTGCGAAGCATTCATCAAGCATCCGACAGTGTTACACAAAGCCGACTAATGGCACAACTGACAACAGTTCAAATGCAACCTGGAGAAAAGGCCATGTCTTACATCAGTCGCTGTCAAGGACTACGCGACAGACTTATTCGCTGCGGAGGAAACTTATCTGAAGAAGCTTTCGTAACCGTCGTTCTTGCTGGCCTTGGACCTCAATGGCGCACCACCCGTTCACTTCTTCGCGCTCACGGTCGACTCTCCGAAATGCATCTCTGCGCCGAACTTCACGCCGAGCAGCAGGAAATGGACCTGTTCGAAGAACGCAACAACAAAAGGCATCATCAACCGGTCGTTCTTTACACCAATCGACGACAGCCACGTTACCAAAATCGAGGACACGTACCTCCTTATTGTCATCTGTGTCGGACTTCAGGACACACACGCTTCAACTGCCCTCAGCAACAACGACAACCAGCACCATTCTCTTGTCCTCTGCGACCCGCGCCCCCCCACATCGCGTCAACTCAACAACGACCCGCTACCGCCTCAACGACTACTTCAACGCGACCGTCAACTTCCACTTCGGGACCTGCACAGACATCAAGAATCGTCGCCATGGCACGAACAACAGAGTCAAACATCGACTCGTGTATTACCGGCTCTCCACCGACTTACAGTCCTGATGAGCAACCGTCACCACCACCGTCGTCCCTTAACGTGAATCCAACGTACGCCGCCATCGCGAACAGTGCACCCACCGGACCAGACACATGGTTCCTCGATAGCTGTTGCGGTCATCACATGTGCTCTTCATCACGATTTCTTCAGCACGAACGACGTCTTCCGCGAGACGTCATCATCACCGTCGCCAACAACGAAAACCTGCGCACCAACAAACAAGGAGTCGTGGAGCTTCAGTCAAACGAGACAAACGTTATCCTTCAACTAAACAAAGTACTCGTCGTCGACAACCTCGGCTTCAACTTACTGAGCATCAGCCAACTCATGTCGAAAGGCATTCACCTGGAGTGTGACTCCGACGCCCGGGAAATCCGTCTTTACCACGGAAAAGGGGGGGTCTTCATCGGCCGCGCAATCCAACAAGATGACGTGTTTGTCCTCGATTTCGTCCCCGACAAAGGCACCGCAGACAGCGACGGCATAGTCGCTCTCGCACCTTGGACGCATCCGCCAGACCTCGACCCGAACTTCAGTCCTGAAGGCTTCTGGTACTCTCGTACCATTCCCGAAGCTGAACGCACCAACGCGCTTGCCGTCCTGCAAACACAAGCAACAACACCTGAGTCAGCACCCGTCATCGAAACAACAACTGCACGCGTCACAGCACCAACAACCACCAAACCTGCAGTTGAAGAACCAACCGTCGTCACGGAACAACCTTCCGAAACTCCACAGCCCGGTCCCTCCGTCGCACCACCACCTCTCATCATCGACACGCCACCGACAGCCGCCCAATAGTTAACGCCAGCACCACGCGCCGTTCATCGAAGTGCAGCAACACACGCCGCCTTTTTCGCTAACGCAGACTTCTATCAACGCTTTGTCGGTCACAGCGCCTCCGAAGACATCTGGCATCAACGTCTTGGACATCTTGGAAACAAAACACTTTACAACACAATACGAGCCGGAGTGTTAGACAAGAACGCCCTACTTCTTCCCAACGGACGTGAACTCGAACGACCACGCGGCACCTGCTTCATCTGCCCGGAAGCAGATCTGCCTCACCAACCGTTCCCGTCACACCACAATCCGAGCGACCCCGTTTATCAACCACTCGAGAAAGTCTACAGCGACATACTATACATACCTCGAACTGAAGGACGTGAAGATCTGAACTACGTCATCACCTTCATCGACGCCGCAACGCGATATGTCTGGCACGTCAACTTACCGACACGAGACATGGCTCTAGAAGCCTTCACAGCCTGGCTACCTGTCGCTGAAAGAGAATCGGGAGTAAAACTGAAGAGTTTTCAGTCAGATGGCGCGATGGAATACCAGTCACATCGCTTCAAACAGTTCTTGGCAGAAAGAGGCATCAAACGCCTCATCTCTCTTCCTTACGCTCACCAACAGCAGGGTGTGGCAGAAAGGATGAACAGGATCCTGCAGACAACCATGCGAAAGCTGCTACGTGGAACTCGACTGCCCAACTCAGAATGGCCAGCAGCGATGGACCACGCTGTCCTCCTGCACAACTTGATGTCCTCGTCTTCACTGCCCAACAACGCATCTCCGCACCTGTTGTGGACTGGGAAGCTGGGCAACACAAAAATGTTACGAGTTTTTGGGTGTATGGTACAGTACCGCCCACACACTGCACGCGCAGGGAGATTTTCGCAACGTGCACAGTGGGGTCTACACCTCGGGCTGGCAAAACATTACGAAGCCTGGCGAATCTTCGACGTCCACACAAAGGAAACAGTAGCAGCACGTGACGTTATCTTCTACGAGCGACTCACCCTCAACCATTACCTGGACAACATCGCACGCCACGTCGACCCCACCGGCGGATTTTCTGGTTCCCGAGCCTTCGCTTCACCCTCCGACGCTGCTGACTGGGAAGAAGAAAACGTCGACGGCGCCTCCGAAGCTGCTGGACCCCTTCCCTACTGCTCCGTCCCAATCCCCATGGACGAGGAAAATCCTCGCGACAGCAACAATGCCGACGTCTACTACCATTTCGCCGACACTGGTTACGTAACACCCCAACCCGTCAACACCGACATCTCTGAACGATACGGCCCCGGATTCGCACCTGATCCTGAAGCGGGAGACGAAGCAGTCTATCCCGAGGATCCCTTGCTGAACCGTCACACTCCCAGCAGACTCCAAAACCTGGGACTCATCGCTGCAGTGCACGGGCCTTCGTCGCCACCTGAAGAGCCTCGCTCTGTCAAGTAGGCTTTGGGGGGGGGGAACACAAAGAAAAATGGCGCGAAGCCATGGAAAAGGAGTTAAAAGCGCTCTCAGACCGCAACACCTGGAAGATCCTCCCTACATCACTCGCACAAGACAGACCCATTCTCTCCGGAAAATGGGTATTCCGGATCAAAACCAACTCTGACGGAACCATCGAACGATTTAAAGCTCGATGGGTCGTCCGCGGATTCGACCAAGAGTATGGTCGCGACTTCACTGAAACTTTTGCACCAGTCAGTCGACATACTTCCCTGCGTATACTCCTCGCCATCGCCGCCTCACGTCGCCGCCCACTCCGACAAATCCACGTCGCCAACGCTTTTCTGTACGCCCCAGTCGACGCTGAAATCTTCGTCGAACAGCCCCACGGGTTCGTCGACGACCCTTCCCTCGTGTGCCAACTACTTAAATCACTATACGGAATTAAGCAGGCACTGCGACTCTGGCAGCAGTACCTGCACGCACGACTTAAACGCATCGGATTCAACCAACTGCCCCATGACCAGGGCATGTATCGCCTCACTCACGACAACGACTACGTCCTACTAATTATCTACGTCGACGATTTACTCTACATCGGGTCAACTACCACCATCGTCACCTGGTTCGAAAGGGAGCTTCAGACAGATCTCTCCCTCACAGTCTCACCCAACGTCACGCAGTACCTAGGGCTCAACATCCTCGACGAAGACAACGCCATTCGTCTCAGCACCTCAAAATACGCAAGCACTATCGCCGAACGCTTCTGCATCACACCGACGCACGTCCCAACACCCTACAGTCACCTATCGCCCGACCCAACTGAAGAAACCAACCTACTGCCGTCTGCCGGAATCCAGGAATATCAACAGAAACTGGGCTGCCTACTCTTTGCCGCCGTTACGTGCCGACCGGACTTATCCTACAGCGCCAGCCAACTAGCGACCTACCTCAAGCGCCCAGAACAACGTCACCTCAAGGAACTCAACCGTGCCCTTCTCTACTTCATCTCGACGCCAACAGTTGGCTTAACGTATCACAAGAGCACGACGACCGACCTAAAACTACTCGGCTACGTCGACGCTGATCACGCTGCTGATCGTGTCGATCGCCGCTCTCGCACCGGCTACATCTACCGCCTCGAGCCCGTCGGAACTATCTCCTGGCAATCAAGTAAGCAGGAACTCGTCGCACTATCATCTGCTGAAGCAGAGTATATTGCTCTCTGCACCGCTACCAAGGAAGGTCTGTACCTGCGCGAACTGCTGGAAGAAGCGAAAATTGCGAAAGTACCCAGCTTCTCGCTTTTCTGCGACAACCAGTCCGCGATACGGATCGCGAACAAGAATGGCTTCGCCAACAGAACCAAGCATATCGCACTGCGATACTTCTTCGTGAAAGACGAAATTGAGAAGGGAAAACTCCAGCTGGACTACTGCCCGACCACCGAGATGGCAGCAGATTGTCTCACCAAGAAGCTACCAAAGGGGAAATTCGAGTACTGCATGCTGCTCACTGGATTGGGCCACGTCACCGAAGCTGACCACGTCGACACTCCAGAAACGAAGGGGAGTGTTGGGAATATAAACGCATGACTTAGTGCGTTTCTGTAGTATCGAACCTCACCCGATACTGAAGCACAACAAAAGGGGTATGAAGTCGGAAAAAGGCGCTTACCACATCAAACCGCAACTGGAGGTTGCGAGCTGTAACCGCCTGGAGGTTACGTAACAGCAAGCGACGCTTTAGTGAACAGTAACTACCTCGATAGTCGAAGCGTTACGCGTCTCGATAAACATAACCGCTTCCTGTAATCTATCTTTCCTATACATTCCTGTATGCTCTTTGCTTTAATCAATTACTTGTTCTCACATACCAGCACAAGTACATTCACTCAAAAGACTTCCGCTGTGCTACTCTAGCACCTACTAGCCTATTCTCTGTAAAGATCCTAAGGTTGAAATCCTCAGCCCAACAACCAGCAGCTGGGTCTACGGAAACACCCGCAAACCAAGGCGCCGGCTTCGATCCAAGCATGATGGAGAAATTTTTCTCCTTCATGTCCTTCTACGAGCAGCACCAGCAAGGAGCACCTGCGCAATCAAACAACAGCAACAACAACAACAACGTGACGCCTATGAGTCTCGATGGCTCATCGTACGCGCGCGGGAATCAACATCAACAACCCACCTTTGCTCCGTACGAGCCCCAGCATGGCTCCGTCAGCTTCATGCCGCAACCCCAATCTGCACCAGGACAAGAAAGGGCATTGGACGCATTGCAAGTTCAGTCGCAATTCGCGCACGTCCTAAAGCTGCAAACGACAAAGCCTTTCGACGGCAAAGACTTCTTCACCTGGTCGTTCGAGTTCGAATTGATGATGGAAGGAGCACAGATTCTCGGCTTCTTCGACGGGTCCCTGCCATATCCAACAAACGGGACACAATATGAGAAGCAGCAGTACACCTATCAATCAATGATGGCGTACACGATACTGCTAAGAAACATCACCCCGACCCAGCAACAGAACATCAGAACCTACCGAGGCTACGGCAACTCCGCGGAGCTCGCGTACAGCCACCTGAAGAACCTGTATCAAGCAACAGACAGCGTAAATCAAAGCAGGTTAATGGCGCAGCTGACAACGATTGAAATGAAACCAGGCGAGAAAGGCATGGCTTATATCAGCCGCTGCCGCGAACTGCGCGACAAGCTTCTTCGATGCGGAGGGTCAATTTCAGAAGACGCCTTTGTCACGGTGGTCATCGGCGGTCTCGGCCCCCACTGGCGCTCGACTCGCGCCATATTACGAGCACACGGGAGGATCTCCGAAGCGGCACTCTGCGCCGAAATCCACGCCGAGCAGCAGGACATGGACCTGCAAGAAGAAAGACACAAGAAGAAAACATTAGCACCGGAGTTTGCATTTCACACTCAGCGTCGATACAACGGCAACAACAATCGACAACAGCAACAAGTGAAGATGGTACCTCCGTTTTGTCACATCTGCAAGACCTCGGGTCATCCTCGTACACACTGCCCGTCCCGTCAGCAGTCGACGACACCACAGCGACAACTCCGACCTTCAAGTTCCCAAGTTGCTTCATCGCAAGCAAATCCGACGACCACAATCCAAACTTCAACGACTTCAACTGGACAACCTGCACAAGGAGCAAGAAATATTGTCAATTGCATGGTAAAGATAACCGATTCCTGCACAACAGAATCACCACCCCACTACTCACCGGAAGAAGAGCTCGATAACTGGACGCCTCGCCGCGAGTCACTCCAACCGAATCCGACATACGCCGCCATTGCTCAAAGCGAACCGTCCGGCCAAGACACTTGGTTCTTGGACAGTTGCTGCGGACAACATATGTGCTCCTCCGGGCGCTTCGTTCAACGCGAGCATCGACTCCAGCGAGAAGTAGTCATCACGGTCGCCAACAATTAGAACGTGCGCACACGACGACAAGGAGTGGTACAGCTTCAGTCACGAGAGACAAATGTCATATTACACAAGTCAAAGGTACTCATCGCGGAGGGACTCGGCTATAACTTACTGAGTGTCAGCCAGTTGATGGCGAAAGGTATTCACTTGGAAGCCGACAGCACTACACAGGAGTTCAAGTTGTACCACGGGAAGGGCGTGTTGAGTTGAGAGAGGAATGATGTGCACTATGAAATGAAACAAGTACAAGTACCAACCCTAATTGGGTTGTACCCCATATGGGCTACCCCACTACAGCCTACAATGCATGCATCAGCTAAATATAATCTGACACACCCCCATAGGCAAAGTGGGGGAGAGCAGGGGGTCACAAGACCAGTCAAGCAAGACAAGCAAAGCAAGCTCAGGGTGGATCTCAAGGATACCACACAAATTCCGAGCACAAGGTCAAGGCCACAAGGCCAGTTCACATGCAGCAGAGCATATATATATAACAGTGCTAAACAAGCAAGAGCAAGGATATATATATGCAGCAGTACAAGCAAGGTCAAGAGGTAAGCAAGTGAGGCCCAGTGGGCACAAGACCTAGCAGAGTGCAAAAGCGCTGATGGTCACGAGGCGGAAGTGCCTTGGTGAACACATCAGCAGTGTTGGCCTCAGTGGCCACGAAACGCAGGCGAAGCTGACCACGCTGCTGCAGCTCTCGAGCAAGGAAGTAGCGCAGAGCAATGTGCTTCGTCCTGTGCTCCAGTCTGTGCTCCTGACACAAGGCAATGGTTGCCTTGTTGTCAACGTACAGCACTGGAGGAGAACGAGGCCGCTCTCCAAGGTCAGTCAGCAGGTAGGTGAGCCAGCGCAGCTCCTAGGCAGCCATGGCCGTGGCGTAGATCTCAGCCTCACAACACGAGCTGAGAACCGAAGAAGAGCGAGTAGAGCGCCAAGAGACAGAGCCAGAGCCAAGACTGAAGGTGTAACCCTGAGACGACCTCTGAGTAGCCTGGTCGTCAGCCCAAGAAGCGTCTGAGTGCCCAGTGAGCACAGGCTGCTCACGCCCTCCAAGCACTAGCCCCATGCCCGACGTACTGCACAAGTAGCGCAACACCCTCTTAGCTGCATCCATGTGCTCCTTCCGGTGACGGCCGGGAGCGACATAGCGTGCTAAGATGCTGAGAGGGTATGCGAGGTCAGGTCGAGTGCAGGTCATCAGGTACATGAGGCAGCCCACAAGCTCTGGATATGGGCCACTCGACTCTACGGACTCATCCGAAGGCAGAGCTGAGAGCGAGTGTCCCGTAGGCAGAGGAGTGGACTGAGGCGAGGAGTACGTGAAGCCGAAGCGCTGAAGGACCTGCTGCACCATGTGTGACTGAGTCAGGGTAATGGTGCGGCGTGCTCTGTCCCGGGTGATCCGCAAGCCAAGATAGCTTGTCAGTTCACTTAGGTCCGTGCACGTGTGTCTCTTCTGCAGCTCGGACTTCACGTGGGCAAGTGCGGCAGTGTCCGCAGTGGCAAAGACCAAGTCGTCGACGTACACGAGGATGTAGAACGGCGGCAGCGAGGTGTCGGTGCGCAGAAACAGCGACGGGTCAGCAGTAGAAGGAGCAAACCCAAGAGCCGCAAGTGTAGTCCTCACTGTGTCGTGCCACTCACGTGGCGCCTGGCGGAGACCGTAGACTGGCCGCCGGAGGCTCCACTGGGTACAGGAGGGAACGACCCTGTGAAGCCAGGAGGGCGGCGCAGCCAGATCTCCTCGTGCAGGCGGCCCTGGAGGAAAGCAGTGCTGAAGTCAAGAGAGTGTAGCTCGTAGTCACGCTGAGCAGCGACGTGCAGTAGAACCCGAAGAGTGGTCATCTTCGGGGTCGGGGAGAAGGTCTGAAAGAAGTCAACTCCCTGTCGCTGACTGAAGCCACGAGCCACGTAGCGCGCCTTGAAGACAGGCGGAGAACCCGGCGGCCGCTTCACCCTGAAGATCCACATGCCACTGACAATGTTCGCCCCAGGAGGGGGAACAGCGTCAACGTAGGTGCCTGTGGACTTCCAGGAAGCCATCTCTGCGTCCATGGCTGACTGCCACTGAGAGGAGTAGGGACTGGCCATCGCTTGTGCGTAAGAGCGTGGGGTCGGGATGTCAAGAGCATCCGGGTCTCCCTCAGGGGCAACAAGCATGGACACGAGATGGGGCAAAGCGGCGGCAAAGCACTGGAACTCCTCCTGCCTGTCCTCAAGGACGTCCGTGCCAAGAGCACAGTCACCCCCGACGGACGGAGGACAGGCAGACGCAGACGCAGTAGACGCAGACTCAGCAGACTCAGCAGACTCAGCAACAAGACCGGCAGCGTAGTCTAGACGACACGCAGCAGCAAAGTCGACCAGCTCAGCAACTAGGGCAGACGCAGCAGCGGACTCAAAGGAAGGGTCAGTGACAAGAGAAGCAAGAAGACGCGTGACAGTAGGACTGGCAGCACGGCGCGAGTCCGACTCCGGGTCGGCAAGTGTAGGAAGAGAAGACTGAGGAGGAGAAGGCAAAGGGGCACGCAGAGGAGCAGTGGACGGACGCAGAGACATCCCGTGGGTGCCAGGGACAGGAGGAGGACGCTGACGTGAACCGCGACCACTAGGGCGAGCAGCTCGGACTGGCGACGCAGGGCGGGACGCAGGCTCACAACGCTCAGCAAGACCTCCAGTAGGACTAGTGTAGGGAGAAGGAGAAGGCAGGGGAGAGGCGGGCTGTAACTGTGACCGCGACGGGACAGGCTGTGGACACTCTACGGGAGGAGAAGGACCAGAGGAAGGCGGGAGACCAAGAACCTGCTGAAGGAGCGGAACGAAGTACGGCCGAGGCCGCGTAGCACCGCCAGAGACAGCAGGGACAGTACCAACACCTCCAGAGGCAGCACCAGCACCAGTAGCAGCTCCAACTCTAGCACCTCCAGCAGCGCCAGAAGTACCCTCAGTAGGACCGACAGTCGTAGGCTCAGCGCCAGCACCCGCAGCAGCTCCAGCTCCAGAGGCACCCCCGGGTCCAGCAACTCCAGTACTCTCAGTACGAGCACCTCCAGGACCCGTGATACCAGCTCCCTCGGCAGCAACAGAACCTCCAGCACCCGCAGCACCCTCAGCTCCAGCAGCTCGCCTCCAGCGCCGGGCAAACCACTCACGCAGCTCCAGAGGAGAGAGCGGCTCGCGGCGCGAAGAACGGTCTGGAGAACCACCAGGAACAGAGGCAGCAGGCGCAGCACTTCCAGACGCAGTACCCCCAGGCTCAGCACCCCCAGGCACAGCACCCCCAGGCTCAGCACCCCCAAGCTCAGCACCCCTAGGGCCAGCACCCCCAGTCTCAGCACCCCCAGGCTCAGCACCCCCAGTCTCAGCACCCCCAGGCTCAGCACCCCCAGTCTCAGCACCCCTAGGCTCAGCACCCCGAGGCTCCGCACCCGCAGCAGCACCAGAGTCACCAGTGACCTTGACAGGCTCGACCGCGTCTACCTGAGACACACCTGAAGGGGCAGGACCCTGAGGGGGGGGGGGGGTCTACCGGGGGGGGACCTGGGACCAGGAAGAGGGG
This sequence comes from Closterium sp. NIES-65, assembly GCA_948144175.1. Classification (NCBI taxonomy): domain Eukaryota; kingdom Viridiplantae; phylum Streptophyta; class Zygnematophyceae; order Desmidiales; family Closteriaceae; genus Closterium; species Closterium sp. NIES-65. The sequence continues at coordinate 1,546,491 of CANXME010002107.1, read as the reverse complement.
CGGCGGGGGGAGGGACGGAGTGCGGTAGGGGAAGAGCCGGTAGAAGGGAACCGACTCGTCGAACGTGACGTCCTGGGAGGACAGAACACGATGAGAGGTGGGGTGGTAAAACTGCCACCCAGGCGCGTCAGGGGGGAAACCCAGGAAGACGCAAGGAGCAGCACGAGGGGACAGCTTGTCCGCAGACAAGTCGCGGACAAACGCCCGAGATCCCCAGACACGGAACGCCGACGCATCGCCAACCTTCCCCGTCCACACCAACGCTGGGGAGGTCTCCGGTCTGGAGACCCTGGGCTGAAGGTTGATCTGATGCGCGGCGTACCTCACCGCAAACGGCCATAGAAAATGGGGGGCAGCCGCATGCACCATGGACGTACGGGCGATGTCCATGACAATGCCGATGCGGCGCTCAGCAATCCCATTCGTCTGTGGAGAGTCCGGAAGCGTGAAGGTCTGGCGGATGCCTCGTGCCCGACAGTAGGCTCGCAGAAGGCCGGAGGAGAACTCTCCGCCTCTGTCTGAGTGCAGACGCAAGACAGGAAAGTCCGAGCCAAAGCTCCGCCTGAGCTGGAGACGAGCTGCGCGGATCCAGTCGATCAACACCTCAGTGACCTCACCCTTGCTGCGCAAGGGGAAGACCGTGGTGTAACGCGAGTAGTCGTCAACCACCAGCAGGAAGTAGCGCTCGTGACCCTGTCCACGGACGCGGGCTGGGCCCCACACGTCCATGTGAAGCGTCTGCATCGGGGCCTCCATCGGAGGAAACGGGGAGGAGTGAGGGGTAGCCCGCAGGCGACCCTCGACACAGGGGACACAGGGAGGGCCAGGCCCCGGAGGAAGGGGAGGGAGGGACCGGGGAAGACCAGAGACAAGAAGGCGAGAGGCCATGCCCCGGAGACGGGGCAGGGAGGAGTGACCCATCCTGTGGTGCCACAGGAGGGTCTCGTGGGACAGGAGGCGACACGAGCAGGGAGCAGACTCAGGACCAGACCTGGACGCTGCAGCAAACACCTGACCCGACGCAGCTACCTGACCAGACGCAGGAGGAGGAGACGGAACAGTGAGGGTGTACAGGCTCGACCCCGGCCCACGTGTGAACGTGGTCAAGTGTCGACCCGTGTCCGCGTCCGTACAGTGGGTGTCTCGTCGGCGTGCAGGGGTGAACTGGTCAACCCGTGCATCCTGGAGGTCAGCACCCGCCACCAAGTTCGTAGAGAACGAGGGGAGGTAGAGACCGGACAGGGAGCCAGACGGGACCGCAGGGCACGGAAGGACAGTGGAGTAGCGAGCCAGAACAAGACCCCCAGAGGGGTCCGCCAGGGAGACTGCCACAGGCCGACTAAGCGGCGTGAGTGTGGTGCGGTCTCGAAAGAAGAAGCGAGACGCTCCTGAGTCAAGAGTGAAGGTGAGAGAGAGCGCAGCCGACGCTGTACCTTAGAGAGCAGACTCACCAGCACCTGGGGACACAGACTCACTGGCACCTAGAGCAGCAGCCTCAACAGCACCTAGAGCAGCAGTCTCAACAGCACCTGGAGTAGCAGCCTCAACAGCACCTGGAGCCGCAGTACCAATGCCCGCGTCGGGCGGGAAACACCGGTAACAGTCACCCTCCTCACTAATAGTTACAGCATACATGGCACGAAGAATAGCATCGAAGTCAAGATCAAAGATAGCTACTCCTGCCCTAGACAGCTGGTCCCAGCGAGGGATCTTAGAGGCGTCAGGAAACTGGCGGCGCCAAGCGTCAGTCAGGCGGCCGAAGCAGCGCTGGGCGGAGTGTGGACCACCACACTGCTCACCCGCACGGTCGCCAGTGCGCAGGACGTAGGTGCACGGACCAGGACCCCCACCCCTCTGACGTGCAGCGTACCACTCACGGAGCTGCTGCGGGGAGAGGGTCTCCTGACCACGCTGCTGCTGCTGGCGCTGACCACCACCGGAGCCACTCCTCCGCGACGAGCCACGACCGCCGCCGCCCCCTCCGCCGCCTCCTCCGCCGCCGCCGCCGCCACCTCCGCCGCCACCGCCACCCCCACCGTCGCCGCCGCCACCACTGCCTCCGCCTCCACCCCCACCACCACCGCCACTGCCGCCCCCGCCTCCACTGCCGCCGCTGACACCTCCACTCCCGCCACCACTCCCGCTACCACCCTCACCTCCTCTGCTGCCTCCACCGCCGCCTCCACCGCCCCCGCCGCCTCCCCCACCGCCCCTGCCCCCCTTGCCCTTGCCAGAGCGACGTCTCCCACTGGGGGCAGACGCCGCACCGACCGATTCAAAACCAACGAGGTCGGCCGTGGCAGCAGAGGGGACAGAGGGCAAGAGGGGGGAGGGGGAACACCCCTCAAAGATGGGGGTGCGCGGGTCACCACGAGAGGCCCCTACAGCGAGAATGCTCTTCTCGGCCGCTAGGAGGGACTTCTCGAGGAGCTCAACGGTGAGAGTGGTGGGGCAGACTGCGAGTAAGTCGTCCCTGACTCCTCGAAGGGAGTCAGGGAGGCGGGTGACAATGTAGTAGAGAGTGAAGTATTGGGGGGGGGGGGTTCTTGGCGCAGAACTCAGCAGGAAGCGCAGCGCGGAAGCGAGCGTCACTAGTGCGCAGGTGGGTAATGAGGTCGGCGACTGTGGCAAAAGCAGCCAGGTCGGGAAAGAGGTACGGTAGCATGAGGCGGCTCAGTGCAGCAGTGGCAGGGGTGGAGTAGCGTGCAATAACGGCGTCGTACAAGGTCTTAGCACTCTTGTACGACCCAAAATGTGCACGCTCAGTGGGAGGGAGGTGGCGACGCACAGCAAGACGTGCAGCAGCATCGCGTGTGGCCCACTGTGAGCGAACAGTGGCATCCTCAGTAGCAGCAGGGGCGGGAGAGGCACCAGAAGTGAGATCAAAGAGAGAGAGGCCGTCAGCTCTGTCGCACTGTAGGAAAAGCAGCAGATCGTCTACCCACACGTCAAAGTCGATGGCTCTGCCCTCAGCGTCAAAGGTGAGGACACTGGGGGTAGCCATGACAGCAGTAGGGTGAGGGCAGTGCGCAGAGGAAAGCTCAGTGCTCACCAGACAGGGCAGTGCAGGGGGCTCGGGCGGCTCGGGAGGCTCGGGTGGCTCGGCGGCACGGCTGCTCGGCTGCTGGGGCGGCTCGGTTGCAGGGGCGGCTCGGCGGCCACGGCGGCTCGGCTGCTGGGCGGCTCGGGCGGCTCGGCGGCTCGGCTGCTGGGGCGGCTCGGCTGCTGGGGCGGCTCGGCTGCTGGGGCGGCTCGGCTGCTGGGGCGGCTCGGCTGCTGGGGCGGCTCGGCTGCTGAGGCGGCGCAGTTGCTGGGGCTGCGGGGCCGGGAGATGCAGCGGCGGGGCCGGCAGGGGTAGAGGCGGGGCCGTCAGAAGGGGACGGCGGGGCCGTCAGGTGCAGCTGCGGGGCCGTCAGAAGGGGACGGCGGGGCCGTCAGAAAGGGACGGCGGAGGGGCCGTCAGGTGCAGCGGCGAGGCCGGCAGAGGGGACGGCGGAGCCGTCGGGTGCAGCGGCGGGGCTGGCAGAGGGGACGGGAGAACCGTCAGGTGCAGCGGCGGGGCCGGTAAAGGGGACGGCGGAGCCGTCGGGTGCAGCGGCGGGGCCGGCAAAGGGGACGGCGGAGCCGTCGGATGCAGCGGCGGGGCCGGCAAAGGGGGACGGCGGAGCCGTCGGGTGCAGCAGCGGGGCCGGCAGAGGGGACGGCGGAGCCGTCGGGTGCAGCGGCGGGGCCGGCAGGTGCGACGGCGGGGCCTGCAGAGGCAGGCGAGGAGGCCGCTTGGGCGGCGCTAGGGGGCCGCGAGGGCGGCGCGACGCGGCCGTAAGGCCAGCGCAACGTGGCCCGAGCCGCGCGCGCGAAAAAAAAGGTCGCGCGCGCGACTCACGGGGGCCACAAGGGCCGCGCGAGAAGGACTAGGGGGGGGGGGGGGAGCGCGCTTCGGGGAGAGAAGGGCGCGCTCCGGGCAGCGAAAATTTTGTGGGTGGGCCATTAAACGACGGTCCTTAGGAAGGACCCGCTCTATACCATGTTGAGTTGAGAGAGGAATGATGTGCACTATGAAATGAAACAAGTACAAGTACCAACCCTAATTGGGTTGTACCCCATATGGGCTACCCCACTACAGCCTACAATGCATGCATCAGCTAAATATAATCTGACAGGGCGGCCTCTACCTCGGAAGGGCGGTGTTGAAGAACAACGTCTTCGTCCTCGATTTCATCCCCGACCTGGGTACTGCAGATAGCGACGCCATCGTCAACTTCGCCGATTGGACACATCCCCCGGATCTCGATCCCGACTTCAGCCCGGGAGGCTTCTGGTACTCGCACACCATACCTGAAGCAGAACAAACACGCGCATTAGCAACGATTCAACAATCGGCAGCAGCAGAGACAACATCGGCAGCAGCAGAAACAACATCATCAGCAGCAACAACATCGGCAGCAGAAGAAACAACATCAGCAGCAGCAACATCATCGGCAGCAGCAGGACCAACGACACCAATCCCCGTCGACGAAGCACCACCAACACCCGCACAGCAGCTGAACCCGACTCAACGAGAAGTCCACAGAAGCGCACACTTCGTCGCCAGCTTCTACTCCAACTCTGACGCGTATCAACGCTCACCCGGACACCGCGCTCCTGAAGACATCTGGCACGCACGCACAGGACATCCAAGCAACACAGTGTTAAATAACACAATTCGAGCAGGAGTTCTAGACAAGGACTCGCTACTACTACCCGACGGCAGAGAACTTCAACGTGCACGAGGAACTTGCCTTATCTGCCCCGAAGCCGACTTACCCCATCGACCGTTTTCTTCTCACCACAACCCAAGCACACCTACATACGCACCACTCGAGAAGGTGTACAGCGACATCCTCTACAATCGCGAACCAGGACAAGTCACCTACAACTATACGATTACCTTCATCGACGCCGCCACTCGATATGTCTGGCATCTAAACCTACCAAGCCGCGACATGGCACTCGCAGCGTTCGTCGCCTGGCTACCAGTAGCAGAACGAGAGTCGGGAGCACAGCTGAAAAGCTTCCAGTCAGACGGAGGAGGAGAATACACCTCTCAGCGCTTCAAGCAGTACCTGGCGGAAAGAGGAATCAAGCAACTCCTCTCCCTTCCCTACGCCCATCAGCAGCAAGGTGTCGCAGAAAGAATGAACAGGACTCTGCAGAACAGCATGCGCAAACTGTTACGTGGCATGCGGCTACCCAACCACCAGTGGCCTGCAGCAATGGACCATGCTGTCATGCTGCACAACTTGCTGTCGTCGTCGTCACTCCCGAACAACGCATCACCGCACCTGCTGTGGACAAGGAAGCAGGGCAGCACAAAAATGTTACGAGTTTTCGGGTGCATGGTACAGTACCGACCCCCAGAAGCACGAGCGGGAAGATTTTCACAACGGGCACAGTGGGGACTACACCTCGGCATCGAGAAAAATTACAACGCGTGGAAAATCTTCGACGTCCACTCAAAGGAAACAGTAGCAGCACGTGATGTGATCTTCTACGAGCGACTCACCCTTCAAACGTACCTCGCCAACTTGCACGAGAATCAAAACCCCACAGGTGGCTTTCGCGGTGACCGAACCTTCGCCTCAGCAGCGGACGAAGCAAACATGGATGAACAGAACGTCGACAACACATCGGAAGAAGCCGGACCTCTCCCGTTCTGCTCCGTCAACGTGCCCATGGACGAAGAAAATCCTCGCGACAGTGCCAACGCCGAAGTCTTCTATCACTTCGCCGACAACGGTTACGTAACACCTGCGACAGTCAACACAAATGAAGCAGAACGGATAGGGCCAAATTTCATACCCGATCCAGAAGCAGGAGACGAAGCAGCTTATCCCGAGGATCCAACACTCCCCCGATACTCACAGACTGGGCTGCAAATCCTCGGCCTCGTCACCGCAGTGCACGGCAACGCGCTTCCTAAGGAGCCTGCGACGGTTCAGCAGGCTCTGGGGGGGGAACACAGGGAGAAATGGCGTGAAGCCATGGACAGAGAACTAAAGGCATTGGAGGAACGCAACACCTGGAAGGTCGTTCCCGCAAGCGTGGCAAGGAACAAGACTATTCTCACCGGGAAATGGGTCTTCCGCATCAAAACGAAAGCAGACGGCACGATCGAGAAATTCAAAGCACGCTGGGTCGTGCGTGGATTCGATCAGGAGCAAGGACGAGACTTCACCGAGACATTCGCCCCAGTCAGTCGACATACCTCTCTCCGAATCCTTCTCGCCGTCGCCGCCATGAAGAAGAAGAAGCTGCGACAAATTGATGTCGCCAATGCATTCCTCTACGCACCCGTCGACGCCGAAATCTTCGTCGAACTCCCACACGGTACCCACGGAAACCCCAATCAGATCTGTCAACTACTGAAATCTCTCTACGGAATCAAACAAGCACCGCGGCTGTGGCAACAGCACCTACACACCCGCCTTACTCGCATCGGATTTCGTCAACTACCTCACAACCAAGGGATGTACCGACTCACCAAAGACGCAGACTACATCCTGCTGATAGTCTATGTTGACGACTTGCTCTACATCGGCTCCACCGACGACGTCACCACCTGGTTCAAAGGGGAGCTGCATAAGGACCTCACGCTCACGGTCTCTTCTACCGTCACGCAGTACCTCGGGCTCAACATCCGCGAAGAAGAAAATGCAATCTATCTAAGCGCCGAGAAATACGCCGACACGATCGCCAAGCGTTTTTCGCTCACACCTACCGCTATCGCCACGCCATACCGCTACACGGCAGGAGATGACAAAGGAAATTCTGCTCCACTCAAAGCTGCCGGAATACGAGACTACCAGAGGAAACTGGGCTGCCTCCTCTTCGCAGCCGTCACCTTTCGTCCGGATCTATCCTACTCCGCAAGCCAACTCGCTACCTACCTCAAGAAACCTGAAGCAGAGCACCTGGCGGAGCTCGATCGCGTACTGCACTATTTCGTGAGCACGCCGACGATCGGCCTGACATACTACAAGAACGAAGCTACGTCAACGAAACTAATCGGCTACGTCGATGCCGACCATGCCGGCGATTCAGATAACAGGCGCTCTCGCACTGGCTATGTCTATCGTCTAGAGCCTATCGGACCTATCTCCTGGCAGTCGAGTAAGCAGGAACTAATCGCTCTCTCCTCAGCTGAAGCAGAATATATCGCCCTTTGCTCAGCCACCAAGGAAGGACTCTACCTTCGCGAGCTGCTGGAAGAAGCAAAGTTAGCCGAGTTACCCAACTTCACCTTGTTCTGCGACAACCAATCCGCAATTCGCATCGCCAACAAGAGCGGATTCGCGAACAGAACGAAGCATATCGCCCTACGATACTTCTTCGTGAAAGACGAAATCGAGAAAGGGAAACTCGATCTATCCTACTGTCTCACGTCCGAGATGGCAGCCGACTACTTGACCAAGAAACTTGGAAAACAGAAGTTCGAGTACTGCATGCTGCTGACTGGACAAAGCCACGTCACCATCAGCGACACTCCAGAAGCGAAGGGGAGTGTTGGGAACAAATAAGTTAAGCGCCTCTGTCGTGTCGAAACTCAGGACACAAAGCGAAGAAGTCCAAATCGAAGCATCGCGAGTCAACCCTCGGAGGTTAGGGTAACCGCCTGGAGGTTACGCGAAGGTCAAAGGTCAGCGACCTTTGACTTGACCAATACAGCGCGACAGCAAGGACACACAACTGACTCGACATTGAGCAGTTGCCCGAGTCGCACTGTATCGAATCGCAACAGCAAGGTAGTTTAATTACATCTATTCGTATTCCTTGTACTCTTATATAAAGCTTTGTGTTTGCCTGTTTTAATTAACTTACTTTGCCCTCACATTCCAGCGCAAGGTGGTTCAAGGCTTTCTTATTCAACGCTTCCGCTATTACATCATCCTACTCAAACTTTAACTCTACAAAGATCCTAGGGCACCTCAACCCAACAAATTGATTGTTCTGCCCATTACCATTTGCGTTTACATTTTCTCAGAGGTATTTTCTGCTAGCATACTAGAGAAAGCACTGGATTTGTTTTTTCTCAAATCCTCGGGTGCTCCAAACTCAATGAGTTGCCCAAGTTCCAAGACAAGAACCTGAAAAGAGGGGATTGATTGTGGATAAACCAGAATATATAAGTTTTTTAGCAGGTAAGACGTGTGCACCAAGGGAGGACACGCGTAAGGTAGGTGTGGGGTGTGCGTGCGTAGGGTGTTGGCATGAAGGGTGTGCGCACATGCACTCACAGACGTTGGCATGAAGGGTGTGCGCGCATGCACTCACAGACGTTGGCATTAAGGGTGTGCGCACATGCACTCACAGACGTTGGCATTAAGGGTGTGCGCACATGCACTCACAGACATTGGCATGAAGGGTGTGCGCACATGCACTCACAGACGTTGGCATGAAGGGTGTACGCACATGCACTCACAGACGTTGGCATGAAGGGTGTGCGCACATGCACTCACAGACGTTGGCATTAAGGGTGTGCGCACATGCACTCACAGACGTTGGCATGAAGGGTGTGCGCACATGCACTCACAGACGTTGGCATGAAGGGTGTGCGCACATGCACTCACAGACGTTGGCATGAAGGGTGTGCGCGCATGCACTCACAGACGTTGGCATGAAGGGTGTGCGCGCATGCACTCACAGACGTTGGCATGAAGGGTGTGCGCACATGCACTCACAGACGTTGGCATGAAGGGTGTGCGCGCATGCACTCACAGACGTTGGCATGAAGGGTGTGCGCACATGCACTCACAGACGTTGGCATTAAGGGTGTGCGCGCATGCACTCACAGACGTTGGCATTAAGGGTGTGCGCACATGCACTCACAGACGTTGGCATGAAGGGTGTGCGCGCACACATCACATGGACGTGAGCAGGAGGCACACACAACGCTCTTCTGACTTGCCTGGTCGTAATCAAGAACGGTCGAGAGGCGGTGTGCGATGGTGATGACGGTGCTATCCTTAAATGACTCAAGTAGAATGGCTTTAATTACTGCATCGCTCTCCCCATCCATGCTCGCTGTCGCTTCATCCATCAGCAACACGCGTGTCGATGCAAGCAAAGCTCTGCATAGAAATCAAATACCATCAGAAAGCAAGAGAGAGAGAGAGAAAAAAACCGAATAAAGACTGAAACCAATAATAACAGTATCACCGTGTAGTATTCTGAGACAGAGATAAGACCTGCACTGTGATTGACCCCAAAATCATTCCCTTGGCGGTACCGTGCGAGGCAGAGAAGCTGCTTCTGCCCCAGGGAGAGGTTCCCACCGCCCTGAGCCAGGGCACCATCCAGCCCGCCCAGCAGCCCCGCCACCAGCGGCTTTAGGCGCACCGTTGCCAGCACCGACCACAGGGCCTCGTCACTGTGCTGCCTGTGAATGGGGGAATGGGCGGTGGTGAGGTGGGGTGTGGGAGGATGAATGGACTTTTGAGTTGACTAAACAGTTAGTCACCAGCAGCTTCAGGAGCACCGTTGCCAGCACCAACCACAGGGCCTCGTCACTGTGCTGCCTGTGATGGGGCATGGGGGGTGGTGAGGTGGGGTATGGAAGGGTGCAAGTGATTTCTGAGTTGACTGAAAAGCGGCCACCAGCGGCTTTACGCGCACCGTTGCCAGTACTGCCGTGCTCACAGGGACTCGTCATTGTGGAGGCTGTGATAGGGGAACGAGAGGGATAAAGCACAGGATGGGAGGGAATGGGGGGTGCGAAACGGGGTTCGGGAGGGTGACTGTGCACAAGAGGAGAGGCTTAACGTGTGAGGGAGAGTGACACATGTGAGGTGCGGCGAGAAGATGAACAGCTGGAAAAAATGCCACAAAAAGGCCACAAAAAGGGCACAAAGTTTCAATAGCGTCCCGTCCCTGGTTCGTGATCAGAAAGAGGAGTCATACCCCATTGGGTCAAGGTTGAATCGCAGTGACTGGCTGAAAAGAACCGGCTCTTGAGGAATGGCCACCACCTGCAACAGGGGAGACCGATAAAAACCAGGACAAGGAATCGAGAAAGGCAATATGTACTTATAACTTCCTAGAAGGCTACCAGTAGATGGGGAAAAAAACTACTTGGCAGGATCAGGTGTTTGAGTCAACTCAAGAATGTTACTTTGTTGCTTTCCTTATTCCGCAGGGTTGCGAGTACATTTTAAGCCGAGTCAAGAAAGTTACTTTGCTGCTTAACTTTCCTTGCTTCGCAGGGGTAGCGACGGGCAGCGATGCAATGCTAACATCATCGATACAGATGCCGCCTGAAGACGCTTCCACCAACCGCAGCAGATGGAGGAAATGCTGCTTGTCATGTCACTGCTCACCTTACTGCCACGTGAAATGAGGGTATTTCTGAGACGTCTCAAAAACACCCTCATATCACGTGTAGGAAATGCTACTTGTCATTGCTTACCTTCCTACAATGCTTACCTTACTGCGCAGGGTAGTGAGGGGCAGCGATGCAATGTCCACATCATCAATGTGAATGCTCCCTGAAGACGCTTCCACCAACCGCAGCAGATGGAGGAAATGCTACTTGTCATGTCACTGCTTACCTTACTGCCACGTGAAATGAGGGTATATCTGAGACGTCTCAAAAACACCCTCATATCACGTGTAGGAAATGCCACTTGTCATTACTTACCTTCCTACAATGCTTACCTTACTGCGCAGGGTAGTGAGGGGCAGCGATGCAATGTCCACATCATCAATGTGTATGCTCCCTGAAGACGCTTCCACCAACCGCAGCAGATGGAGGAAATGCTACTTGTCATGTCACTACTTACCTTGCTTCTCAGGGTGGCGAGTGGCAGCGATGCAATGTCCACCTCATCGATGCAGATGCTGCCTGAAGAGGCTTCCACCAACCGCAGCAGCGCGAGCATGAGGGTGGACTTGCCGGCGCCTGATAGGTTGAGACATGGCAGACACATAGACCACACACAACAGCCAGCCAGCACAGTCTCTCAAGTCTTATTACAGAGGTAGTTGGGCATGAATTACAGAAGCCCGGAAAGCCCTCATATCAAGTACACTGGAACTTCCTCCTTCAACCAGCCCAATTATGGTACGTTGGACTGCAGTGCAGAGGCAGCCAGCCCCACATTGCCTCACCTGTTCGCCTCACCACACCGCACTGCCTCACCTGTTCGCCCCACCACACCGCACTGTCTCACCTGTTCGCCCCACCACACCGCACTTCTCTCCCCCTGCGAGCCGAAAGCTCAATCCGCGCAGCACTGCCAGCCCCGTGCTGCCATACCGCACTGTCAGCTGCTCCACTCGCACTGCCCCTGCTGACGGCCACGGTGAGCTAAGGGTGATTCCATCGGCCGTCAGTGCTGACGGCCAGGGTGAGCTAAGGGTGATTCCACTGTACCCCTCCTCCTTGCTGTTTGGTGCTGCATCGGTGGCTTGGCAGTGGGTGGAAGGCGGATTGTGAGAGAATAGTGGCTTAAAGGGCAGGCGCCTGATTGCTGTTTGCAGTGCTCCGAACAGCAAGCTGGGCATGGAGGATTTGGTGGTGGGGTCTTGCTGCTGCTGCTGCTGCTGCTGCTGCTGCTGCTGCTGCCACTTGTGCTGCTGCTGCTGCTGCTGCTGCTGCTGCTGCTGCTGCCACTTGTGCTGCTGCTGCTTGAGTTTACTTTTAGCAGGTGAGGGCTCTTCCCCTGGCAGCGTGGTGTACTCGAGTGTGCGCTCAACACTGGTGAACTGCCATGGATGGGGTGTCAGAGGGGCAGGGAGAAAACAATGCAGGATGTTGAAATTAGATGTGTGTCGTCAAGATGCATCGCACAAGGCGCTGAGACAGCAGATGGGTGCTTCCCTTTCAGCAGGCTGTGCAAATGGAGCGACTATGATTTCCTGGTTCCCACCAATCCATGGTGCTGCTTCGTTCATCCATTTTCTCTATTCCCTCACACCCATGAACACCACAACCATCGCAACCCAGCCCCCTCCCCCCTCACCGTGTTCTCGAGCTCCATGCCGTGTCCCCTCACCTCACCATGAACATCACAACCATCACACCCCTGACCGTCCCTCCCCTCGCCCCACTGTGTTCTCCAGCTCCACGCCTTAATGCACTGCCCACGCCTTTCCTTCCTACCCTCACTTTCCCCGCACCCATGGCCATCACATCTTTCGCACCCCTGTCTGTCCTCCCCCATTCAACCCTCCAACCAACCTCCCCTCACCATGTTCTCCAGCTCCACGCCGTACTGCAGCGCCCAGCGCAGTGAGACCGTCGCCCTTCCCTTCCCTCAACATGTCCCCTCTCACCCACGAACATCACAACCATCACAACTCTGTCTCTCCCCGCATTCCTCCTCTCACCGTGTTCTCGAGCTCCACGCCGTATTGCAGCGCCCACCGCAGCGAGTCCGGCAGCTGCAGCAGATAAGACAAAGCCAGCGCGGCCATGGCGGGCGGCAGCGAGTGGCGCAGCGCCACGGCGGCGAGGGTGGCGGAGAGCAGGGCGGCGGCAACGAGGAGGTCCAATCGGAAGCCCAGCCACTCCCACGTGGCAATCCAGAATAGGTGCGGGCTGGCGTTGGCGGTGACGTGGCAAAGGAAGAGGCGGTGGAAGCGGCGCTGCTGGGAGAAGGCCCGGATGGTCGTCAGGCCCTGGGGGTGGGGGGGGAGGGAGGGGGAGCGGGAGGGGAGTAGATACTTCTTAAGGTGAGCTTGAGAACTGCATGTACCAATGGATGCGCGCCTGGTGTCTGTGTGTGTGTGTGGGGAGGGGGGGGAGGGTGTGTGTGTGTGTGTGCGTGTGTGTGTGTGTGTGTGCATGCATTCATGTGTGGGGGAGGGAGCCGCAAACTTGTGATTCTCACCTACATGGTGGCGAGGAAGCGGGTGTGCAGCACGGAGCGAGTGGTGCACTCCATGCGTTGGACCTCCATGGCAGCGCACACATACAGCCGGCGCAGGTGCAGTGCAGCAGCAGCAGCAGCACTGCTTTGAGTCGATGCAGAACACAGCTCACCTCCATGGTGGCGAGGAAGCGGGCGAGCAGCACGGAGCGTGTTGTGCATTCCATACGTCGGACCTCCATGGCCGTGCACACGTACAGATGCCGCAGGTGCAGCAGCAGCAGCAGCAGCGGCAGCATGGGGATGAGTGTCCACGGCACAGCTATGCATGCCGATACCACCGCGGCAAAGCACAGGCCGAAGGGCTGCAGGCAAGTGGAGGACGGGGAAGGATAGTACGGGTTTAGCGGGAGTGGGATGATGGAGAATGGAGATGGGAGAGTGGGTGACTGGGAGTATGGTGGGAGGGAGCAACTTTGTGTATTCACGTGGTATCCAGCTGACATGAAACCCCTAACTCGTTTTGAACCCTCCTCAATCTTCCCTCCCTCCATCACGCTCCCCCACCCCTCTCTCGACCCTTCAACTCACATTGAGGAAGTCCAGCAGCAGCTGCGGAAGCGCATTGTCAGTCACCCCGAGGTCCTCACTGAAGCGGTTCAGCACGCGGCCCGTGGGGTTGGGTTGCAGTGAAATAACGCGAGCGGGGTGACTATTGAGTCAACTCACTTTGAGGAGACCCAGCAGCAGTTGCAGCAGCACGTCGTCTGTCACTCCCTCCCCTCCCCTCCCCCTACACCCCCACCCACACCCTTCAACTCACATTCAGAAAATCCAGCAGCAGCTGGGGCAGCACGTCATCAGTCACCCCGAGGTCCTCACTGAACCGGTTCAGCACGCGGCCCGTGGGGTTGCGGTTGAAGAAGGCGAGCGGCGACTTGAGTACAGACACCAGCATGAGTGAGTGCATGCGGGAGGAGGCTCTCAGCGCGGCAAAGTGAAGGAGCAGAGAGGCGAGGAGGGAGAGGACCACGCAAGACAGGGCGATGGCTGTGAGGGTGGCGAGCGGGCGGGGTGTGGTCTCGGGGGCCTCTGTCCACAAGCCGAGGAACCTTGGATTGGGGGAGGGGAAGGGAGGCGAGAGATTAGAGGAGGGAGAGGAGACCACGCAAGACAGGGCCAGGGCGGTGAGGGTGGCGAGCGGGTGGGGTGTGGTTTGTGGGAGGAGAGGGGCGGGGAGGGGCGGGGAGGGGAGGGGAGGGGAGGGGAGGGGAGGGGAGGGGAGGGGAGGGGAGGAGGGGAGGGGAGGGGAGGAGGGGAGGGGAGGGGAGGAGGGGAGGGGAGGGGAGGGGAGGGGAGGGGAGAGGGGAGAGGGCCACACAGGAGAGGGCGATGACTGTCAGTGTGACAAGTGGGTTGGGTGTGGTGTGGTACCAGCCTCCTCCGTTCTCAGGCCCCCCAGAGCCGTTGAGAGAGGCTGGTTTCGAACCGCTGCAAGCCTGCTAAGAATTTGAATCGATTTATATTACTGATTCTACGTTGCTGAAAAACGAGGGAAGTTGTAATCAAAAGTCTTTTAGTCAGAGAGCCACAAATGAATGTAGTCAGTGAGTAACGGCCCGGATGCGCGTGTGGACGCGTTTGCCTTTCCTCACCAGCTGACGAGAGCGTTGGAGACGTGTGCGGCGAGGAAGAGGGCGGCAAAGAGCAGCAGAGGCAGCACGCGTATCTTTCTGGCGTAGCCCCAAAACACCGACAGGGGGATGGCACCGCGCTGCCACCCTTCCACGTCCAGCAGGCCTGCAGGCACACACAGAGCGGTTTGGGGGTAGCGCGTAAGGGGATAGCGTGAAAGGGAAAGGGGGACGCACACCCAGTGATTGAAGCACACACACAGACAGGTTGAAGGCACCGCGCTGCACCCTTCTACGTCCAGCAGGCCTGCAGACACACACAGAGCGGTTTGGGGATAGCGTGGGATGAGACAGCGGCGGGAAACACACCTGCTTCCAAGGGATGGAAGCACGCGCACAGACAGGGGGATGGCGCCCCGCTGCCACCACTCCACGTCCAGCAGGCCTGCAAACACACACAGTGATTGTATGGTGGGGGGTGGAAAGTGAATAAAGGGCGGGGAGGGAGCGGACACAGTGGTCGTCCAGCAGGCCTGCAGTGCAAGCGCATGGAGTGACTGGGGATAGCGTGGGATGGGATAGGGGGGAACACACCCAGAGATGGAAGCACACGCACGGACAGGGGGATGGCACAGCACCCCGCTGCCACCCCTCCACGTCCAGCAGACATGTAAACACACTCAGCGATTACGTGGGACGGGATAAAGAAAGGGCGGGGAGGGGGTGGAAAGAGTGGTCATCCACCAGGCCTGCCTTCTGAGAGTTCTCAAAAGTCACTCGAATATGGCCTGCATGGTTTTTGAGAATTCTCTGGTTTTTGAGAATTCTCAAAAGTCACTCGAATATGGCCTGCATGGTTTTTGAGAATTCTCTGGTTTTTGAGAATTCTCAAAAGTCACTCGAATATGGCCTGCAGGCACACACCCTGGAGTTAGCGTGTGGGGGGGGGACAGCGGGGAGCACACCCAGGAATCGATGGAAACACACTCAGCGATTGCGTGGGACGGGCAGTTGGAGGGATTGGGATAAATGAATCTCATTTTTGAGTCGACTCAGAATTAGACTCATCAAAGCGGGAGCACACCCAGGGATGGGAGCACACGCGATTGTGTGGGACGGCCAGTTGGAGGGTTTGGGATACATGAATGAAGTCACGGTTGCCTGCCTACCTTGCTCGTCGCCTTCTGAGGAGCCACTCGCCTCCTCCTCCTCCTCCTCCTCCTGCACTCTCCGGAAGAGGGAGTAACTCCTTGCTGCAAATGGTCCTTTTCCTGACTTGTGCAACGAGCCCTTGGCACCCTGGCGCCCATGTGGGACGCTCTTCCCTTCACTGCATGCATCTTCCAGCCCCTTCACCCCCTCTGCTGTCTCCCCTTCTCTGCTGTCTCCGCCACTTCCTCTCAACGACGAGTCTCTTTGAATCGACTCAGAATTCTCCCCACGTGGGACACTCTCCCCTTCCCTGCATGAATCTTCCAATCCCTTCAACCCCTCTGCTCTCCCCGCCACATCTTCGCTTCCTCTCAACGGCGATGACCTTTGAACGCCCTCCTTGGCCGCCTCTACCCTCTCCACCTCAGCGTCTGTTCCTATGCGAGGAGGAGCGCACTCACAGGGACTCGTCCTTATGACGGGGCATTTATCTTCGCTTCCTCTCAAGGACGAGTCCCTGTGAGTGCACTCCTCCTCGCATTCTGCTGGTGCATCTGTGCTGTTACTCTCACAGCTCAAGTCGCGATCCACAGCGCTGCCACTGCCACTGCCACTGCCGCTGCCTGTGCAGCGCTGTGGGTGAGCAACGGTGGCAGCAGTGCTGTGTGTCAGCTCTGGCAGCGGCGGCACTGCAGCATCAGTGTTCGTGCTGCTGCTGCCAGAGCCAGTGACAGCGGCAGTGGCAGTGGCAGTGGCAGTGGCAGTGGCAGTGGCAGTGGCAGTGGCAGTGGCAGTGGCAGTGGCAGTGGCAGTGGCAGTGGCACAGACGGCACTGTCACTGTCTGGCCCCAAAGGGGGGTTGTCACAGTGTTGCTGAGCAACGGGCAGGGCACAGATGTCACTCCACACGCCACACACCGCTGCTCTGCCACCATCCAGCACCATCACTCTGTCGCAGCTGGGGATGTGGGGGGGGGAGGAAGGGGGCAGAATGGACACTGAGGGAAGCTGAGGAAGAGCATCAGAACAAGAGGCCGCAGGATTAGGGAGAGGGATCAAATGGGCAAGCCGAAGGAAAGAAGGTACATCTTCTGTGTGCATGGATGATTTCGAGCAGACAAAACACTTGTGGTGTGCACGCACGCGTGAATGGGACGCAACAGAAACGTACAGGCGCATGACCAGACACACCACAGGGGAAGGGCAACGAGCCCATATGCGAGTGCAAGTGTGTAAAAAGCGGCGGCGGTGCAAGTGTGCAATGGAGGGCGGTTCACTGTGCAAAATACTCCGTTCCCCTCCCTCATCAAATAATCCTCTGTTCCCACCCATCCCTTCCCCGCCACTACCGTACTGTTAGAACTGGAGCTTGAAATGGTACATTAGTAATGAGCTCAAAGCTTTTTAAGACATCAGAAATGAGCAAGGTTTAGATGAGGAGGAAATCGGGGGCAAACTCAAGGGGATCGGGGGCAATCCCAAGGCAATCTCCAATTGGTGGGTTGGAGATTGCTTGGTGATCACGCTTGGGTTTGGTTGGGATGTGGGTGTACACCCAACCAAACAAAAAGTGCAAACTACACTAGGCTAGGATATAGAAAGTACAAATACAAAAGTTGAGATTGAGGGCTAGCTCTAACACATACCTGCCAAGGTACTGCGCGTGGTGAGTGACGACAATCCGGGGCAACCCTGCCAGCAGCCCACACACGCACTGCTGAAACACGTGGCAGGCAATGGCTGGATCCAACGCGGCTAGCGGGTCGTCTAGGAGGACCAGCACGGGTGGGGAAGCACCCCTGCTGCTGCTGCTGCTGCTGCTGCTGCTGCTGCTGCTGCTAGTTCTCTTGCTGCTGCTATAGTTACCACCACTGTTTCCACTGCTGCTACCACTATTGCTGCTGCCATTGCAATCAGTGTATGCCTGAGGTGTGGCATATGCTGCCAGGGGCGACTTTTGCGTCGACTCAAAAGTCATCTTGCAGTGCAGGGCGGCATACGCCGCCCGGGCGAGCGACACGCGCGCCCTTTGCCCGCCACTAAGGTTGCCGCCGCCCTCCTCCACCAATGATTCGTCGCCACGTGGCAATAGGGCCAAGTCCGCGCGGAGCGCACAGGCGTCCAACACCTTCAGTGGGGGAGGGAGATAGCAAGAGAGAAGGGGGGGGGGGGGGGGGGAGAGAAGGGAGATAGGGGAGCAAGAGAGAGCGGGGAGGAGAGCGCAATGCGGACGATGTTTAAGGCACCTCAAAAGTCCGACGTTTGAGCACAGGACACACGCATCCACCACCTTGAGTGGGGGGGGGGGGGGGGGGGGCAGCAGAGTGTGCGAGGGGGAAGAAGGCATTAATAGACGTTCAGAGACGATAACTAGCAGAATGAGAGAGAGTGGCGAGGAGATGGAGGCGGGGAGGAGATAGAGGCGGGGAGGAGAGGGCAAAGGGGAGGAGAGGGCAAAGGGGAGGAGAGGGCAAAGGGGAGGAGAGGGCAAAGGGGAGGAGAGGGCAAAGGGGAGGAGAGGGCAGGGGGGAGGAGAGGGCAAGGGGAGGAGAGGGCAAAGGGGAGGAGAGGGCAAAGGGGAGGAGTGGGCAAAGGGGAGGAGTGGGTGATGGGGAAATGGGACTGCGGAGGGGAGCCTTAAGAGACGTTCAAACGCAAGATAGAATCAGGGCAGACCTACCTTGGCATGAAGTGTACCTTGGCATGAAGTGTACCTTGGCATGAAGTGTACCTTGGCATGAAGTGTACCTTGGCATGAAGTGTACCTTGGCATGCAGTGTACCTTGGCATGAAGTGCACCTTGGCATGCAGTGTACCTTGGCATGCAGTGTACCTTGGCATGCAGTGTACCTTGGCATGAAGTGTACCTTGGCATGAAGTGTACCTTGGCATGCAGTGTACCTTGGCATGAAGTGTACCTTGGCATGAAGTGTACCTTGGCATGCAGTGTACCTTGGCATGCAGTGCACCTTGGCATGCAGTGCACCTTGGCATGCAGTGCACCTTGGCATGCAGTGTACCTTGGCATGCAGTGCACCTTGGCATGCAGTGTACCTTGGCATGCAGTGTACCTTGGCATGCAGTGTACCTTGGCATGCAGTGCACCTTGGCATGCAGTGTACCTTGGCATGCAGTGTACCTTGGCATGCAGTGCACCTTGGCATGCAGTGTACCTTGGCATGCAGTGTACCTTGGCATGCAGTGTACCTTGGCATGCAGTGCACCTTGGCATGCAGTGTACCTTGGCATGCAGTGTACCTTGGCATGCAGTGTACCTTGGCATGCAGTGCACCTTGGCATGCAGTGCACCTTGGCATGCAGTGCACCTTGGCATGCAGTGTACCTTGGCATGCAGTGCACCTTGGCATGCAGTGTACCTTGGCATGCAGTGTACCTTGGCATGCAGTGTACCTTGGCATGCAGTGTACCTTGGCATGCAGTGCACCTTGGCATAGAGAGCCTCGTCTAGCGGTGTGCCGAATAGGATGTTTTCACGCACCGTGCCTTCGATGAGGAACGGCTGGTGGCATAGACGCACACCGGGGAAAGGGAGAGGAGGGGAGTGGAAGGGTGGGGGAGGTTTTAGTCGACGCAAAACTCGAATAGGATGTTGTCTCGCACCGTCCCCTCAATGAGGAGCGGCTGGTGGCATAGACGAGACACAAACGGGGGAAAGGGGAGAGGAGGGGCTGTGAGAGAGAGGAAGGTGGTTGGTGGTAGGTTGTAATATGCACAAGTGAGTCGAAGAGGTACGGGAGGACACAACACAGGGATGTGCCTTGTGCGTGGAAGGGAAAGGCTGGTACACATCAGGTCACTGGCAAAGGGTGCCAAAGGATGAGAGACGAGTGGGTAGGGAAGGGGTGAGAGAGAGACGAGTAGCAAAGGTTGAGCAGCAAATGGGAGGCAGACCTGCTGCGATGCGTAGGCGAGGGAGGGCACGGAGCGGTGCATGGCGCCGGATGAGAGAGGCACTTCCCCGAGGATACCCAGCAGCAGCAGTGACTTGCCACTGCCCGTCTGCGAGGTGGAAAGGGTGGGGTGGGAGGCAGTGTAAATGGCATGATCACATCGGTGTTTTCTTGAAGCCTGCATTACTGTCAAGTGCGATACTCAGCAGGTAGCACAGCAGGCAGCACAGCAGGCAGCACAGCAGGCAGCACAGCAGGCAGCACAGCAGGCAGCACAGCAGACAGTAGAACAGTCTGTGACAGCCAGAGGCGCACAACACGCACAAGGCACAGGCATGCCTTGCGGAACATAGCAGGACATAGCAGGCCATAGCAGGCCATAGCATTCCATGGCATTTTATAGCATTCCATGGCATTCCATAACAGGCAATCGCAGGCAATAGCAGGGCGCACGAAGCAACCAGCGGGCTTACCTTGCCAGTGACTCCCACGACCTCTCCCTCTCACCTTGCCAGTGACTCCCACGACCTCTCCCTCTCACCTTGCCAGTGACTCCCACGACCTCTCCCTCTCACCTTGCCAGTGACTCCCACGACCTCTCCCTCTCACCTTGCCAGTGACTCCCACGACCTCTCCCTCTCACCTTGCCAGTGACTCCCACGACCTCTCCCTCTCACCTTGCCAGTGACTCCCACGACCTCTCCCTCTCACCTTGCCAGTGACTCCCACGACCTCTCCCTCTCACCTTGCCAGTGACTCCCACGACCTCTCCCTCTCACCTTGCCAGTGACTCCCAGCAGCTCTGCCTCTCCCACCCTCACGCTCACTCCCTCCACCCGACCGCTCGGTGCGCGTGCACCGTCTATCTCAACATGCCCCTCTTGCTCCTCCTGTGCAGTCACACACGTGCCCTCCAAGGCAGCAGCACCAGCAGCATCAGCAGAAGCAGCAGCAGCAGAAGGGCCAACAGCAGGGGAAGGGCCAGCAGCAGCATGAAAGCTCATGAATCGCTGCAGGGAACGCGCGCGGAAAGCCTTGGGGATGCGTCGGAAACTCCTGACTCTGCTCATGTAGCCCTTGCCATAAGGCGTGCCATCGACCGTGCGAGGCTCGGTGACATCCAGAACATGCCCGGCCGATGCTTGAGTCGACTCGGCAATCGCCTCAAGCGCTTGCTTTTTCCTCCTTCCTCTGAATCCCTTTCCTCCTTCCTCTTTGCTCTCCCACTTCCCCTCGCCCTTAACCTCCCCGGCTGCTTCTCCCCAAGCAAAAGAAGCCCTTTCAAGCACCAAGGCAGCACGGGGGGGGCAGGGAAGGCGTGAGGGAGCAGAGGAGGAGAGGCTGTGGCTGGGCTGTGAGGCGAGCTCCGAGGATGGTGAGGACTGGAGACTCGGTGCTGGGGGGTGTATACTTGGTACTGGAGACTGGAGACTCGTTGCTGTGAGAGCAGCAGTTGTTGATTCATGTGGCTTGGTGGTGGTTGGGGTGTCAAGGGCATGGCAGCGCGCTTTTGGGAGCAGAGCAGAGCCATTCTGAGATGGCGCTTCTTGCTGCCTGGCTCCGTGGGGAGTGGTCTGTTGGAGTGAAGGTGGCACGCACAGGGAGGTGCATGTAGAGGCAGGCAACGGGGATGAGATGGCATTCAGTAAGCTGGACGAGCCACTCATCGCACCCACCCACCTATCCACCCACCCACCTACCCATACACATTGAGGCTTGCTCTCATCACCAATCGCACCTCATCACAACATTGCAACCGTTATTTGTGGTGCTCTAACCAGACAACAGGGCGTGCGCTGCAACGCGTTGATAGCGATAGGCGGTGAAAAGCCGAGAGAAGCGGTGCGTGGTTTCGAGTCGAGTCAAGAAGAATCGTTGCAAACGTGTTGGCCGGTAACAGTAGGCGGTGAAAAGACAAGAGAAGGGTGGGTGGGTGGGTTGGCAACAGCAAAGAGCACGCTGCTTCCTGCATGCTGACCTGCAGGAAGTGTGAGAGTCGCTTGAAGCTGACAAATGCCTCTGCTATTTGCTGTATGCCATAGGCCACCTTCCACCCCATGGTGTAGTGCGGGATCTGTGGGGATATGGTATGGAGGGGCGGAGGGACCGGAGGGAGGAGCGGAGGGAACGGAGGGAGGAGCGGAGGGAACGGAGGGAGGGGAGGAAGGGAAGTGTGGGGCATGTTAGTGGACTGTTTACAGAGAAGCAACGGTGCAACTGATTAGAAAGAAGCAACGGTGCACGATGAGATGACCATCCCACTCAGCTCAGTCACCCACGATTGTTGAGGCGCCTCAACGATTGCAACGGTGCACAATGGCCAGCAGCCCACGCGCCGTTGAGCAACGCATTCAATCCAATCCACTCCCCCATGCGCATTGATGAGTGGGCAGCGCTACTGTGAGTGAAAGCACGTGCACGTGTATGTATCCCGTCAACTCTGCTCGACTAAGGGCCCAGGAAAGACGCACCTCGAGGAGCATGAGCGAGCACGTATGCTTTTGAGTCGACTCAATAGGAGCATGAGCGAGCATGTAGAACACAGCGCCGCTGTGAGTTGGCCTCCGAGGCACGTGAGGGTGTTTATGAGGCGCCTCAAGAACTGAGTTAGCACGAAGCGTGAGCGCTCGGCTGAGGGGCACGGAAGCAAGGAAAGACGTACCTGGAGGAACGTGAGCGAGCATGTAGAACACAGCGGCCGCCGTGAGAGGTGCCCTCTGAGGCACGCTGTGAGAGATGCAGTTTTCCTTTCGGATGGCTCGATGGAGGTGCATGGAAGGGAAGCAAGGAGAGGTGCAGCGCACCTCGAGGAGAGTAAGCACGTAGAACACAGAGGCTGCGGTGAGTTGCCCTCCGAGGCACGTGAAGGTGGCGAAGGTGACGAGGGCGACCACGGAGGTGAAGGAGAAGTAGAGTGCAGCCGTCACGGCGTTGAGGGCGGCTGTCCACTGCAGGCTGCGTGGAAGACGAGAGGGGAGGATGGAGGGGATTTGTAGGTGACTTAGAAAGCCACCACGGAGGTGAATGAGAAGTAGAGTGCAGCCGTCACGGCGTTGAGGGCGGCTGTCCACTGCAGGCTGGCAGAAGGACGGACGGGGCGGATGGAGGGTGCAGGGCAGGGAGGTGGAGGGATGCTTTTTAGGCGGCTCAAAAAGCGTCCATCACGGCGTTGAGGGCGGCTGTCCACTGCAGGTTGGCATAAGGAAGGGCGGGGCGGATGGAGGGGATTATTGGGGTGCCTCAGAAGCAACCAGCGAGGTGAATGAGAAGAAGAGGGAGCCAATGATGATTCTGATTAGGAGCGGAGTCAATGACAAGGACTGTTCGAGAGAGAGAGAGGGGTTCTGCTTTTGAGTCGACTCAAAAGTGGACGGAAGGAGCGAATGCTGATTCTGATTAGGAGCGGAGCGGATTCAATGACAAGGACTGTTCGAGAGAGAGGGGGGGTGGAGGGGCGGGCGAGGGTGAGAGGGAAGAAGAGGGAGAGGGGAAAGCTTGGAACAAATGAGGGAGGGGTGGGAAGGGGATAGGGAGGGCAAAAGTGGTGGGAGTTGGAGGGGATGGACTCACAAGGACACTTCTGTGCGCCTGATTCGTTGGATGATTGCTGTGAGCGGCCCCTCCAGAGCCAGCGTCTTCACTGTCAGGATGCCGCCCAGAGCCTGTTGTGGGGCAAGGAAATGGGTGAGTGGGTAGGTGGGATTGTTGGGTGAGTGAGAGGGGACGAGAATTGAAGGATGTTAGGAGCATCCCTTCCAGAGCCAGCGTCTTCACCGTCAGGATGCCGCCCAGAGCCTGTTGTGGGGCAAGGAAATGGGTGAGTGAGATCGGACGGGAGTTGAAGGATGTTACGAGGGGAACACAAGGCAGGCAGGCACGTGAGAGGCCAAGGATATGCCATACTGCAGTGCAATTCCAATGACAGGTCGAGAACATACCTTTCTAACCTCCTCTCTTCCCCTCCCTCACCCAACCCCTCTCGTCCCCTCCCTCACCCAACCCCTCTCGTCCCCTCCCTCACCCAACCCCTCTCCTCCCCTCCCCCATCCAACCCTCCTCGTCCCCTCCCTCCCCCATCCCCACTCTTTCCCTCTCCCTCCTCCCCAACCGCCCACCTCCTCTGTGTGCTTGACGCGTGCATCTGTGGCCTCCGTCGTTTTTGCCCGCAGCCACACCCTCCACTTGCCACACGCCAGCTGGTGTTGCTCGGTTGTTCGGGGGTGGGGTGGAGGGAGGGGGGGGGGGAAGGGGAGGAGGAGTGGAGCACGTAAGGGGAATGGAGAGAGTGGCACATGGAGGACAGACGGGGAAGAGCGGGTGAGGCTGACATGTGTGCTTGACGCGTGCATCTGTGGCCTGCGCAGTTTTTGCCCGCAGCCGCACCCTCCACTTGCCACACCCCAGCTGGTGTTGCTCGGTTGTTCGGGAGGGAGAGAGAAGCGTGCATGTGGGAGAAAAGAAGCGGCTGACAAGGTGTGAGGGGGCAACCAGGCATGCTTGCGTTTTGAGACGTCTCAAAATACAACCTCTATCATTGTGCATGTGGGAGAAAAGAAGCGGCTGACAAGGTGCGAAGGGGCAATCAGGCATGCTTGCGTTGCAGGCACAGGCACATTAGTGAGGGGACATTCTTAGCCTTGTAGCACCCAGTTTCCACTACACATATAAGGACCATCTGAGAAAGAGAGAGGGGGGCCAAACCACGAATGCCAGTGACAACCACGCACCTGTAGCGGAAGAAGCAGCAGTTGAGTGCCAATGCCAGCGATGGTGGGCACCCATCCGATCTCCCTCGCTATAAGCCACGTGACCAACACAAGCTCGATTGGAGCCTGCACAACGACGGAAACAGGAAAGCAAGACGTACGCAGGGAGTCTGTATTTCCGCGCCTTACAATAAGCCAGGTGACACTGTGACAATCACGAGTTCCTATTGGGGCCTGCGTAACAACGGAAACAGGACAGAAAGACAAGCAGCCAGGGGGTCTGTTTTGAGGCGCAAAAAAATCAGCCAAGTGACCAACACAGGCTCTATCGGAGCCTGCGTAACAACGGAAACAGGACAGCAAGACAAGCAACCAGGGACGCAGGAACACAGGAATACGGAGAATGTGTGACGTGAAGACAGGCAGTCATTCACAAGAAAGGCAAGCAGCGTTGTTCGAATGGGTTTAGGGTAAAGGCAAGCAGCGTTGTTCGAATGGGTTTAGGGTAACGGCAGCCGCATTCTTCTTGACCTTGCTCCTATCCACTCCCTCTTCTCGTCTCCTTCACCCACCACCGCAGACCCCACTCCACGCCACTCCATTCCAAAGCCCTTCCCCAGACAGCCCCATTCCCCATCCCCCATCCCTGGCACCACTCCCAATCGTGCACTTTGCCTCACCACACAGAGAGCGCCTGGCTGCAGAGCACCAGGTCGTCCAATCCCCCATCCGCCATCCGTCATCCCTCACTCACCCCCCACCCCACCATGTGCCCCGCCTCACCACCCATAGCGCCTGCCCGCAGAACACCAGGTCGTCCAATCGGCGCACGTCATTGGACAGCAAATTGATGAAGTGAACGCTGCACCCCATCCCCCCATCCGCCATCCCCCACCAGTTTCCCCCCCCACCCCACCGTGCGCTTCGCTTCGCCTCACCACCCAGAGCGCCTGGCTGCAGAACACCAGGTCGTCCAATCGGCGCACGTCATTGGACAGCAGGTTGATGAAGTGAACGCTGCACCCCATCCCCCCATCCGCCATCCCCCACCAGTTCCCCCCCCCACCCCACTGTGCGCTTCGCTTCGCCTCACCACCCAGAGCGCCTGGCTGCAGAACACCAGGTCGTCCAATCGGCGCACGTCATTGGACAGCAGGTTGATGCAGTGCCCGCTGCTGACGTGGCTCAGCGCACTGGCGGTGAGCGTGAGGAGGTGACGATGCACTGCAGGGGAGACAGTGGGTGTGAGAGGGGAGGGGAGGAACATCAAGTTGACTTTCAAAACGAATCAGAAGTCATCATCGCTTATTGTGACACACACTTTCTTCCAAGAGGAGGTGACGATGCACTACAGGGGAGACAGTGGGTGTGAGAGGGGAGGGGAGGAAGAGCGAGTTGACTTTTGAGAGTGGGCGGGGAGGAAGCAGAAGTGGAGTGGATGGGGAGGAAGCAAATGTGGGCGGGAGGACAATCGGGGAAAGGGCTGAGGGGGATGGACGGAAAGAAACAGAGGCCCGTTGTGGCCACCGCCAGTGAATTTTGAGGCGCCTCAAACGCTCCCTCTCCTCACCTGCACTGATGGCGGCGGTGCGAGTGTTGGTGGAGACAACATATGCGCGGTAGCACAGCTGCTGGGTCACCACGGCCAGCACCACCGCCAGTGCCACTGACTTTTGAGGCGCCCCAAACTCTCCCTCTCCCTCTACTCACTGACCTGCGCTGATGGCGGCAGTGCGAGTGTTGGTGGAGACGACATATGCGCGGTAGCAGAGCTGCTGGGTCACCACGGCCAGAGCCACCGCAACTGCGCCCATCCCTGCTGCCGTGAGGTAGCCCTCCGTGGGCCCACACTGTCCTGCCTCGCTGCTGCTGCTGCTGCTGCTGCTGTCACACGCTTCCAGGTAGGCGACCTGGTGGAGGGGAAGGAAAGGGGAGGGGAGACGTATGCGCGGTAGCAGAGCTGCTGGGTCAGCGCGGCCAGCGCCACTGCCAGTGCGCCCAGCCAGCCCTGCTGCTGTGCAGGGAGTTTTTGAGAATTCTCAAAAACTCCCTGCAACGTGAGATAACCCTCAGTGGGCCCGCACTGCCCTGCCTCGGCGGCCGCTGCTGCTGCTGCCACTGCTGCTGCTGCCGTCACTGCTGCTGCTGCCGTCACACGCTTCCAGGTAGGCGACCTGGTGGAGGGGAAGGATGGGGCAGAGAGGATTGATGGAGAGTGCGGAGGAGTGGGGGAGAGGAGAGGAGGGGTATGGTTTTGGAAATGATGAAGCGTAAGAGGCTCGTCATTCACACGATTATATACGCACATTCACGCCTGCACGCACACACGCAGTCACCATGCAATACAGCAGCACTCACAATGCGATACAGCAGCACTCACTATGCAATACAGCAGCACTCACTATTTGAGACAGCAGCACTCACGATGCGATACAGCAGCACTCACTATGCGATACAGCAGCACCCACTATGCGATACAGCAGCACCCACTATGCGATACAGCAGCACTCACTATGCGAGACAGCAGCACTCACGATGCGATACAGCAGCACTCACGATGCGATACAGCAGCACTCACGATGCGATACAGCAGCACTCACGACGCGATACAGCAGCACTCACGATGCGATACAGCAGCACTCATGATGCGATACAGCAGCACTCAAGATGCGATACAGCAGCACTCACTATGCGATACAGCAGCACTCACAATGCGATACAGCAGCACTCACGATGCGAGACAGCAGCACTCAAGATGCGATACAGCAGCACTCACGATGCGATACAGCAGCACTCACGATGCGATACAGCAGCACTCACTATGCGATACAGCAGCACTCACGATGCGATACAGCAGCACTCATGATGCGATACAGCAGCACTCAAGATGCGATACAGCAGCACTTACGATGCGATACAGCAGCACTCAAGATGCGATACAGCAGCACTTACGATGCGATACAGCAGCACTCAAGATGCGATACAGCAGCACTTACGATGCGATACAGCAGCACTTACGATGCGATACAGCAGCACTTACGATGCGATACAGCAGCACTTACGATGCGATACAGCAGCACTTACGATGCGATACAGCAGCACTTACGATGCGATACAGCAGCACTTACGATGCGATACAGCAGCACTTACGATGCGATACAGCAGCACTTACGATGCGATACAGCAGCACTTACGATGCGATACAGCAGCACTTACGATGCGATACAGCAGCACTTACGATGCGATACAGCAGCACTTACGATGCGATACAGCAGCACTTACGATGCGATACAGCAGCACTCACAATGCGATACAGCAGCACTTACGATGCGATACAGCAGCACTTACGATGCGATACAGCAGCACTTACGATGCGATACAGCAGCACTTACGATGCGATACAGCAGCACTCAAGATGCGATACAGCAGCACTTACGATGCGAGACAGCAGCACTTACGATGCGAGACAGCAGCACTTACGATGCGAGACAGCAGCACTTACGATGCGATACAGCAGCACTTACGATGCGATACAGCAGCACTCAAGATGCGATACAGCAGCACTTACGATGCGATACAGCAGCACTTATGATGCGATACAGCAGCACTTACGATGCGATACAGCAGCACTTACGATGCGATACAGCAGCACTTACGATGCGATACAGCAGCACTTACGATGCGATACAGCAGCACTTACGATGCGATACAGCAGCACTTACGATGCGATACAGCAGCACTTACGATGCGATACAGCAGCACTTACGATGCGATACAGCAGCACTTACGATGTGATACAGCAGCACTTACGATGCGATACAGCAGCACTTACGATGCGATACAGCAGCACTTACGATGCGATACAGCAGCACTTACGATGCGATACAGCAGCACTTACGATGCGATACAGCAGCACTTACGATGCGATACAGCAGCACTTACGATGCGATACAGCAGCACTTACGATGCGATACAGCAGCACTTACGATGCGATACAGCAGCACTTACGATGCGATACAGCAGCACTTACGATGCGATACAGCAGCACTTACGATGCGATACAGCAGCACTTACGATGCGATACAGCAGCACGGCTTTGACCACATGAAGCATCGACTCCCCGAGAAACATCACTGCCAGCAGCAACAGCGCCCACCGGTGCGGCCAGTACAGAGCCGCCCAAAACGGCCACTTCCGTGTGTCCTCTGCCCACTTCCGCCTGCCCCTGCCCCCTGCCTTCCATCCGCCCGACACCACCAACTGACCGCTTCCGTTCCCCTCCCGCCTTCCCCCCTGCTCCCCTTCACACTGCTCCTCCTCCTTCCGCCCCCATTCCCCATGCTCCTCCCTCTTCCGCCCCCTCTCCCCCTGCTCCCCGTCCATTATGCGCGCCGTTTGTGCGTCCAGCCAATCCGCGCGCCAGGTGCGCGGGGGCGGGGGGAGGTCCGCCGACTGCAGCGTTGTGCGCGCGCCCAGGCGCATTGTGGGGGTCACCTGCGCGCGCGCAGCATTGGTTGGTTTCGTTGTGCGTGGGGGAAGGGAAAGGGAAATGGGTAAGGGAGGGGGCGGAATTGGAGGTGAGAGAGAGGCAAGTAAGTCGCACACACACACGCTAGTAGTGAGTGAGCTGCCTAGCAAGCAGGCTACGCCGAAGGAAGCAAGGAAGAAAACGAGTGACTTGGGTGGAACTGGGCTGCATCCAGCAGAGCATGCAGCAGCCGAGCATGCAGCAGCCGAGCAGGCTGCATGCACGTGACCCACCCACCCATGCGAACGTCAATGCCGACCACAGGCTCGGCTCTCCATCGTCTCCCTCGCCTTCCCCCGCCTCCTCCTCCCCCTCCTCTTCCGCCTCCTCCTCCCCCTCCTCTTCCGCCTCCTCCTCCGCCGCCTCCTCCTGGAAAATGTCAACAGCAGGAGCAGCATTGGTGCCTTGGCCATCACCGACGGCTGTCGTTTCTATCACCGGAGCCGCGCCGCCATCCTCGCAATTGTCGCATGCCCCTGCGAGCAGCAACCGCCCATCCTCCTTGTCGCAAATGTCGCCCGTGGTTATTGTCACGTCGTCGAAGTAACGCGTCTCGCTGACGCTCCGATCGGCTACAGCAATGTCGGTTCGCGGCTGCTTCTGCTGCCGTTCTAAATCCGGAGATAGTGTCATCTCGCCTCCGTCCGTTGAATCAAAACTTGGGGGACACTTTGCGGGGTTATAACACCTCGCTACCCACTGGGTCAAAACGAGGGTCCGTGTTAGATGCAGGCGTTACAGGAGTGGTGAGCGCCGACGACTAAGCCGGTGCTGCTGAGGCGAGTCGCCGCGCCCCTTGACTGTCGCTGTACAGCGACAGATAGGAATTTGACAGTCAGTCTATCCGGCAGATATGAATTTGATAGGAATTCGATGTTGCCGTGTCGCTTGGTTGCCTACGTCGGACAGTTACCCGGAATTTGACTGTCAGTCTATCTGCCAGTCATTCAGTCAGTCTGTTTCTGGGCCGTTTCGTCTCAAACGTAGCTGGCCGTCCAAAGAGAGTGAGCGACGATGGCGGTTCTGTTTACTCGCTTCAAACGAAACGGTATCGTCTATCTCAATGAATTAAGTGTGTAGTCTGATGACCCGAGGAATGAAGTTCGTCCTTTTGCCACGAGACGCCGGTATCGCCTATCGCCGCGAGACTCTCATGGACGTCCCAAAAACGAAATCCGATACGTTATGATAATGCTGCATGAATCGTGCATGAGTCCCGCTATGCACCTCTGGTGGACATGAAAAAAGGCCACCATGATGCATTGCTGAACGGGGGATACCTGAGCGAACATGAGTTCGCTCGCGCACACACATGCGTTTCTTGCCTCTGGAGGCACAATGGACTGACTGAGGCAGAGGCAACTCGAGGATGATCGCTGCAGGAATCCACCCCACCCCACCCACAGAAGAAAATAAATGGTGAGACGGCAACAATGGGTATAAAGCATGTCTGACATTGCCGTTGTGCTGGCGTCTCACGCATGATTGTTTTACAGATCTGTTCAGGCGGGTAATTAACGGTTTAAAGCGGTGACGCGTACAGACCGCTCAGAAGCTCATCATCGCTAACCGTTTGAACTGAACGAAAAAAGCAACCTTTAGTCACGCCTTACTAGTCACATCCCTGGAACAGAAACATCTAAACACAGTGTTTATCTTCTCTGGACTAAACACCTAAATAACTAAAACCCTTAGGAAGGCAGGAATCAACTCTACACATCATGCAAAAGGTGTTCAGGGTTGATGCCACCCATGCTTGCATGACTTTCACCCGAGGGTTTATTTTGTTTTGCCCCGGGTAGCAAGCTTGCTGGGCGGAGTCGTCTGTATATACCCTATTATCAACAAAAAAAAACACTCGAACGGCGCTTTTCAACTTGCATATTTGTTGTTTATTCCAACTCCATACCAAACCCATTGTTACGCTCGCTCCCACAGTTGCTTTGTGTATTCACAACATAAAGGACATTCAGATTTGCTGCTCCACCTGAACAATGCAACAGGTACACTACCACTGTATGACAAGCAGACTGACTGTCCTGCTTGTGCAGCCCGAGAGTATGCTGCTCTGTTTGCATAGAGGAGCACAAAAGGAGCACCTAAAGTGTATGAGTGAAACCGTGGGAGGGCAAGCAGCTTCCAACCGTGCCACCACAGAGTGCAGCATCGAGGGTGACGTTTCAGTGGACTCAGAAACCTTATGGAGTCAGGGTGTCAGTGGGAAGGCAAGCAGCCCGAGCTGTGACACCGCATCCCGCAGCACTCGAGGTGACTTCCAGGTAGACTCAACGCCCTACTTATGAAGCAACCAGGCTGTCAGTGGGAGGGCATGCAGCTCCCAGCCGTGCCACCACACCCTGCAGTACTTGCTTCCTGCTCAATCGGAACTGCACCGCTGTTACCTTCTCCTCCAGCACTGGCAGCAGCACTGCACACCTGCACCGCACTCCCATCACTGTCATCCTCTCCCCTCCCAACCTCCCTCCTCTCGACCTCCCTCGTTTCAACCTCCCTCCAGTTGGCCTCCCTCCTGAGAGTGTCTCTCTTGCCCCGCGTCTCCCCCTCTCCCCATCTCCACTACCTCCTCTCCGCCACTCCTCACAACCCCTCTCAACCTCCTCTTCCTCCCTTCGCCTCCTCTCCTCGTCGTCGCCCCTCCCTTCCACCTCCTCGCCTTCCTTTACTCCCTCTCCCTCTGTGTCTCCCCTCCTTACCTCCCGTCTCCCACTCTCCTCTCTCCTTTCCCTCTCCTTGCACCGCTCCAGCTCCCTCAGGATCGCTTCGTCCTCTTCTATGCCGGTCGGCATCTGCTGCAGCCGCGCCTGCGCTAGCAGACGAACGGTGTCGGCCGCTGCTTGCAGGGCGGGCAGCATGTCAGGGGCGGGCGAGGAGAGGAACCGGCAGGAGCTGTTGCTGACCGCCCACCCCAGGTAGACCGCTGAGCTGGTTAACACTGTAGGGGGGTCTGTGTGTGTATAAGGGGGGATGGAAAAAGGAATGAAGCAGCATGTCAGGGGCGCGGAGGGGGGTGGGGAGAAGAGGAACCGAAACGTACTGTTGCTGACGGCCCATCCCAGGTACACTGCTGAGCTGGTCAACACTGCAGAAGATCTGTGTGTTTGGGGAAAGGGGAAGAGGAGGGGGAGGGCGAGGAATCAAATTGGGCTCCACAAGCCCTTTTGCCCACACCGCCCTCCTCGTCTGCCTCACCTGTCTGGTGCTGGAAATAGCAGTGGTGCCACGGCCAAAGCCCCACCTTTTCCATGCTGCAGAGAGTAGATCATCACAGAAAGGTCCAGAGAACGCACACACCTCGTTGATGCTGCAGAAAGTAGAATGGAGCAGCAAGCGCACCCGCCTCGTTGATACTGCAGATGGTAGAACACAGCAGCAAGAGCAGCAATGAGATTGAGCTCCACGAACCCTCTCGCCCACACCGCCACGCCCATACCCACCTCCCTGCCCGCCTCACCTGTCCGGCCAGAGATCGCACCTCGCTGATACTGCAAGTAGTAATACACAGCAGCAAGGGCAGCGATGAGATTGGGCTCCACGAGCCCTCTCGCCCACACCGCCACGCCCACCCTGCCCTCCTTGTCCGCCTCTGTCCTCTCCTCCACGCCCCCCAGCACCTCCTCCACCTCGCTCACTCTCCTGATCCGCTGCATCAGCTCAAACGGTGGGCCGCCACTCTCAGCTGCGCTGTAGAACTTCCCGCCCTCCTCCTCTCGCTCCCTCACCACGGCCTCCACTGCCCGCGCTGCCACCCGCCACAGCTGCCGCTTCAGCCGATGCAGTGGAATAGTCGTGCGCTCAGGTTCTCCCTCCCCGCTTCTCTCTCCACCGTCAATTAGCCACGCACCCGCACCAGCACCAGCACCAGCACCAGCACCAGCACCAGCGCTCCCCCACACGCGCAGCAGCTTCTGCTTAATCTCTTCCCGCCAAGGAATGGAAGAGGGGGTGGGTTGAATGCGAGGGGAAGGGCTGGAAACACTGCCAGCTGTAGCATGAACTGTTGCCCCGGCTGCATTGGCCGCTGTAGCCTCACAAGTGGCGGCTGTAGCAGCATCAGCAGTACTGCACGTGTGCTTCACTTCACTGGAGCCAGCAGGCGCAGCAGCAGCAGGGCAGGCAGCAGCTGCAGCAGCATCACATGCAGGCTTCGGCTTGTGCTCTGCAGCAGCAGCAACACAGCGGCCTCTGCTTCTCTCCTCATTCGCCACACCACCACAAACATCATCGCCATCACCACCACGACCAGTTGTTATGTCATCCTCTCCTTCTCCTCCCGCTCCTCCCTCCAACCCCCTCTGTCCCTCCTCCTGCTGCACTGCTAGCTTGACCCCTCGCTGCTGCAAGCCTCCATGATTTGCCGCTTCGAATTTGCCACCCCCCTTCTGCTGCTCCCTATGGTGGCGGATGAGAGCCACAACAAGGTGAACAGCGTGGGAGAGCGAGGGCAGCAGGGGGGCGTGGTCGAACATGTTCCCCGGCAGCACGAAGCCATACGCCTCCAGCAGGTCCTCGTTGCCCCGCAGCCCGTAGCTCGTGCTCACCTCCTCTCCCCGCGCCACAGAGACTGTTGCCCCAAACTCAAACGTTGTCCCATCGGCTCCAAACTATGGGCGTGGGGTGGGAAGGGGTGAGGGAGGCAGGGAGGAGGGAGGGAGGGAGGGAGGGAGGGAGGGAGGGAGGGAGGGAGGAAGGGAGGGAGGGAGGGAGGGAGGAGGGAGGGAGGGGAAAACAGGTAAGCGGGGTGGGGACAAACGGGGAATGGAGAGCAAGGGCAGCAGGGGGTTGTGGTCGAACATGTTCCCCGGCAGCACCAAGCCATACGCCTCCAGCAGATCCTCGTTTCCCCGCAGCCCGTAGCTCGTGCTGACCTCCTCGCCCTGACTCACCCCAGATGTTGTCCCAAACTCAAACGTATCCCCATCAGCCCCAAACTCAAACGTATCCCCATCAGCCCCAAACTCAAACGTATCCCCATCAGCCCCAAACCCAAACGCTTAATGAACGGCGGGAAGAACGGCCACAGTCGCTGCTGCAGCTCAAGCAGCTGCCAGTCGTCACATGTGACCACCCCGCGGCAGATCGACGCGCCGCAGTGGCAACTGAAGTTGTCGCTGCTGGTGCGGACGATGCCTGCGTTGGTGCTGCCGTAGTCGATGCTCAACTCCTCGCCTGGCGCGATGTCCCGCAAGGCCACCACCGTCACCGAGTCTTCCAATTTGCAGTTTGGGTCGCACGAGTGGTTGATGACATCGGGCGTCTCGGGCCCACGCGTCGGATGCGGCACCTGCCAGAGGTGATCGCTGACTCGCAACGAGAGCTCTCGTATGCGCTCGTCGCTTCCCAGCAAATATTCGAGGCCAACCAGCTTGCCGGCGAAAACGAGAAGCGGTTCGCCACGTCGGATGTTCGCCAATGCGAACAGCCCCTTGAAGGCATCCGCGCCGCGGCCCTTGTAACGAGTCACTACGCGCGGGTCGTACCACCCCGACTCGGCCATCTTCCGTTCAATATGAGCCGAGCAGTGGCCGGCGAACCGCCGCTGCCAGTCGTGCGAGCGCCATTCGGTGAATGTGAGCGTTCCGCGACAGCACGCGGCGCCGCAGCGGCAGTGCAGGCCGGCATGCATGCTACCCTCCGTCTCCGTGCAGGCGTAGTCGTACGTGACGTGCTCACCCGGGCGGATGTCGCGCAAGGCGACCATGCAAGTAGGGGTAGCGTACCATGTGTTGGGGTCGCACGAGTGGTTGTAAAAAAAGCTCGGGTCTTCGTCGGGGTCCGTTATCGTGTCGTACATGTCGTCACCGACCATGTACGAAAAGTGAATCATCATTTCGCGCTTCTTATGATCGGGTTCCGCTGATAAGTCACGAGCGTGGTACACTCGCCGCGCAGCGGCCTCTTCTTCGTCCCACTCGCAAACGACCTCGCCTCGTGCGATAGAGCTGCGCGCGAACAGCCCGCGGCATTGGAAGCCGTAGAGCTGGTGCTCTCGCACGACGATGTGCGGGTGGAGACCCATGATGGAGGAGCGAGAACGGTTGGAGGATGAGTGTGTGTGAAGTGTGCAGTCTGATGACGGGAGGAAATGGTGCGCTAAATAAGTTATATCGTTGCTTGAACGTTGAGACTGATGCAAAACGCCGTGAGACGCTGTATTTATGGAATCTAGGGGAATTGGTGTGGAGGCGCGATACACTGAACGAAGGCAGAGGCCCTCAAGGTGAGGTGGAGGAACTGGAAGTCACTCACAGAAAAAAGTTCGCGTTCCAAACGAAGTTCGACCCCATCGCCCAACGAAAGGCGGAGGGCCTCGAGGTGAGGTGGAAGCGGAAGCCAATCACCCACCTCGTATGATCGCGTTCCAGGGTCGCCCCCATCCGCCTAGAAGGAGGTCCTTGACGTGAGGTGATGGAATCGTAAGCCGATTATTCACTACCATGATCGCGTTCCAGTCTCCAGTCCAGATGATGATCGCACACATCCGCCCAGAACAAAGGCAAAGCCTTTTCAAGGTGAGGTGAATTGCAAGTCGATCATTCACCGAAGTGATTGACTTAGGATTCCAACCAGCACGTTTGTTGTACATTCTTTGCGGTCTTATTCGTTATGTCACGATGCAAAACGGTGTGTCTAGAAGACGTTCTACACCGTTTAGAACCGTACGAGCTGCAATCCCCCTACCTTCGCGCTCCGGACGATGACCGCGTTCCAGTGATGACATGCATGCTTGGAGGATTGTCAGTTGTGTTGGGTGAAGTATGACGCTCGCAACCATCGCAGAATGTCGTGGGAATCAATCGCAGGTTCGCAACCAGTACCTAGGCGCCCCATCCTCTCTTTTCGTTGCCAGGTCAGACATCTGATCATCACCCATCGCCTGGAACACGATCGTGTGTGTGGAGGAATCGTGGACTGGAACACCGAATGAGTGATTGACGTGTGACATCTTTCCGCATGGGCAGAGCAAGGAGGCCGTATTCTGAGAAATCGATACAGAACGTAGGATTTCTCGATCCGACGGTGAAGATGGGAATTGAAAGATCGTCATTTCCGCAACTCACGCTTGTTGTGAGTCAGTGGAATCGCGTTACGACCAGTACTGTTCCATGGTTTAGGCGTGTTACATTTTCCGAACTCGCTGAAAGTCCGGACGGCTGTCCGGACATGTGTGAACAATGTGACTCGCATGGTCGTGTTGCGATCAATGCAACGTCGTAAGGAGGCAACACGAAGATTGCGACGTCATTTCGAACCTGACGAACTCCCCATCGAGATTTAACGAGTTCCGTAACCGTCCGGACGAAAAAATGAAACATGTAACAGCCCTTACATCCCCAGGCGCAACCCATGGATTTGAATCTATCTCAAATCTCCTCGGTCGACGAGCAGAATTTTCAACCTGCCAGTCAGCCTCTCCTACACTCTACTCTCTAACACTCTAGCTGCTGCCACTGCTGCTGCCAGCCAGCCTCTCGAACAATCGAATCAACCAAGCTCTTTTTTCTTCACAACGTGAGTGACAAAGAATCTCACGCATCAGCCCCTCTTCTCGACGCGGTAGCTTATCGATTCAACACGACGATCCGAGCTATACTGGCTATATTACACGGAGGAGCGACCCATCGCGTGAAAGAATAACTGAGAAAGACGATAGCCAGAAAGGAGTCTAACAGAACAGATACCGCTGCTCACTAACTATTGAACAAGCAGCCACGTGCGAGTTATTTCTATCCAATGCAGGCTGGAGAGACCCTCAGTTCAGTCGAAAGGGAGAAGATCGACGGAATGACAGACAGACAGACATACTGGCTGTAGCAAGCAGGAAATCCCGTCTTAGGCAGCCAGCAGCACCCCAGTCGTCAGCACTCAGCACCCCGGCGCCAAGTGTCTCCCACGTTGCGATTCAGCAGCACCCCGAGTCAAGTTCCGGTGGCGGGATGATGTTATCCCTGGACTTGGATCAGCAGCAGCCAAAGCAGCAGCGAACCGGCAATCACGCTGTGGCCGTTGATCTGAACGTCAGCGAGACGCGTTACTCTGACGATGCGACGATTATCGGCGACATTTGCGACAAGGAGGAAGGACTGCTGCTGCTCGCAGCGGCACGCGACAGTCGCGAGGATGGCGGCGCATCGGCGGCAGAAGCGACAGCCGCGGGCGGTGACCACCGCAGCAGCAGCGGTTGCGCTGCTGCTGCTGCTGGTGCTGATGATTTCGAGGAGAGGGAGGAGGAGGAGGAGGAGGAGGAGGAGGAGGAGGAGGAGGAGGAGGAGGAGGAGGAGGAGGAGGAGGAGGAGGAGGAGGAGGAGGAGGAGGAGGAGGAGGAAGGCGAGGGAGACGATGGAGAGCTGAGCCCGTGGTCAGCGCTGACGTTCGCATGGGTGAGTGCGCTGCCTGCTTGGAAGTGGCTGGTCCATCCAAGTCACTCGCTTTCTTTCCTCGCTTCCTTCGGTGCAGCGTAGGCAGCTTAGGTTGCGTGTGTGTGACTCTCTTGCCTCTCATCTCCAATTTCGCCCCCTCCCTTCTCTCTAACCGCCCCCTCTCTTCCCCTGCCTTCCCCCTCCCTCCCCCTCCCTTCCCCGTGCACAATGAAACCAACCAACGCCGCGCCGCGCGCAGGTGACCCCCACAATGCGCATGGACGCGCGCAAAACGCTGCAGCTGGCAGGCCTCCCCCCGCCCCCCCGCACCTGCCGCGCGGAATGGCTGGACGCGCAAACGGCGCGCTTGCAAGGGGAGGGGCGGAAGGAGGAGGAGCACTGGGAAGGGGAGCAGGGGACAAGGGGTGGGTGGCGGGGAAGCGGTGAGACGGTGTTGACGGGCGGATGGAGGGATGGTTGCGCCGAAAGTGCGGAGGCCGGCGTTGGTCGGATGGATGGTGCGGCGAGGCATCTTAAAACTCGGGCTGATGGGGGGATGGTTGCCCCCAGGGGCACGCGATGGTCTCGTGCGGTGACCCGCGTTGGTCGGCTGTGGGCGGGGGGCTGGCGGAAATGGCCTTTTTGGGCGGCTCTGTATTGGCCGCACCGGTGGCAGCTGCTGCTGCTTGCAGTTCTGTTTCTCGGGGAGTCGATTCTGCAAGTAATCAAAGCCGTGCTGCTGTATCAGATAGTGAGTGCTGCTGTATTGCATGGCGAGTGCCTACGTTGGTGAATCGCGTTTCGCGTGTAGTATGCAAGCGTATATACGCCAAACGCTGCCCAAAAGGGGGTATGGTACGCACAGCCGAATGCATGCCCGGGCAGGTAAAAAAACTTTCCGGCGAGGTGCTAAGCACTCGCAACCCTCGTCTCGTTTTTACGAACATCCTCAGCGGAACTACAGCGCGCCTTCGCAGCCAGGACAGGGGAAGGTGTTGCTGCAGGAGTGAGGTCATCGTGAGCTAGAAAGGGAAGAACAGGAGAGGATGTTCATCGAAATGAAGAAAAGGCCCGTTATTATGCTCGGCAAGTAGTGCTGGTTGGGGAGACTCATCATCCACTGGACAACACAATGGAGGGAATTGGGAGTGGATGTGGGGTGGAGGGGGTTGTCAAGCGGTGGAGGTGAGGGGATGACGGGCATTTGATTTTCAAATTCAAGGTTGAAATCGCGATGTGCGAGATTCAATTTCAGTTCGCCACGTCCCAGCCAGCCTGCACACGTTTGGGCCTATCTACACCCAAATCGCAAATTGTGTGGGCGTATAAACGCTATACAAATTTCCAACTAAGTTGAGGTCTTTTGCAGTCACATGGTGAGAGCACAATGCACCAGTGAGTGAAAAGTTTACATGTGCATGCATGAGTGGTCGCACGTAAGTATTTGCCAGTACGAAGAGTTTCTTACACTTGTCACTTTCCTCTCTTAATTGCTCCCACTCTCCATTGTTTGTAAAGCTCAGCCGGAATCCACTGAGCTAAAATGGCTCGTTATAAAAGGATGAGCGCGCTCATAAAACCCCAGGCCATCATTGCCATTGACGCTTTTCGAGGACCTAGGCAGATCTCAGTGCTCCACCAACATTCATCAATCCCCCCCTTATCCCTCCTTCCCCTCCACCAGATCGCCTACCTCAAAGCGTGCGGCAGCAGCAACAGCAGCATCGCGGGGCAACCCGCGGTCATGGAAGGTTACCTCACGGCAGCAGGGCTGGGGGCAGTGTCGGTGGTGCTGGCTGTGGTAAGCCAGGAATAGGGTTGAGGTTTGAGGGTTCAG